>PVMI01024086.1:0-15552 GCA_008528875.1 Aulacorthum solani
ACAGAACCTGCGCTGTAATAATATAAGCGAATAGTAGGTAATTCATTGTACATTAAATACAATTTGTATCTTCACAATTAAAATGTTCTAAAGTTATTTATAATAGGTAAATGAAAATAATATACTAGGTAACTGATATGTTGAGTAGGTATATAGTTGGTTTATCGTTATTATGCTGTTACGGTTGAATTTAAAAAGCAACTTTTGTATTCCCTTAAATATTATTTTATAGTGCCTACCTTTATATTGTTATATTGGTTGCTTTTAAATTGATATTTTATATTAAACTATATTGGTCAATATGGTCATATATTGGATTTATTGCACTGGTCTATAGTACAGATTTATAATGTTGGCTTTTTCAATAATCGTGTTCATTTTGGTTAAACGGTTTTCTATATTATATGCTGAGAAACTTTATTTTATTATTAAGTATCTACCATTTTTCGTTTCGGGACATTTGTTTTTCAATCCAATAAAATGGCGTTCTTTGTACTAATAATAAAGGTACCTACGTCTGAAACATCTAAAATGTATTTTCCAAGTTTAATGTTCGGATCATAAAAATAAAATGGTTTATCCAAATATCCAATTGACCGTAACAAAGAATTAACAAACATACAACATAAATGCATTTTTAAGTTTTCTTCTTTACAACTAGGTTTTGAATCTATACATTAAAAATAATGTTTTTTTATTTCTTGCGAAGCAAACATTGGGAACACGTTTTAAATTTATTTCTGGATAGGTATTGGTTTCGGGAATGTAGAGCAACCACCAACAACTGCTATTTCGACAGTGAATTATATATCTTGAAAATCGGTGTGTTTGGGCAACAGGTCAGAGGGATTCAAAACTAATGGATTTATTCGCAAAACGGGATCCAATCGTTATTTAAAGGTCCCGACGTCTTGCACGAGCCAGATTTCCCTTTACCTTTTATCCGGTCACAGGAATTCTCTGGAGAGATGGGCCTATTTCAAAAGCTCATCCGTTTTAGTTCTTTTTTCGTTTTATATCTTGATTTCAAACTGAGAATAATAGCACTGTAGTTTTGTAAATGTTTTTTTTTTAACTTTTAAAGAAACAATCGATTTAATATACGAAATGTAACTATAACGTTCTACTTGAGATTTTAAATATTTCATAGTTTTGAAATATAAATGATTTATTGAAGATAATAATGAGTAGGTATATATAGGTACACCTACTTATAATATGCAGCTAATTAAATTATTATTATTATTTTTAAATTGTATGAGTAAAAGTAGTGATCGTGAATATAACATAAGATTTACATTATAATATGATATTCGTCAACGTCTGAAATATTCGAAATCATTTGTATAAGTTTACTTTTATAAGTTAAATAATCGATTAAATACGAAATGTATATAGTGATGTACAACACAATATAATGGGATGGGTATAATCGTGATTTGGAACTTTAGTTGTGAAACAATATGTCAGATAAAATCCAATAATTACTGAGTAGTCATATCATTGCTAAGTTTTCGTGTAAAATCATTCACTCCATAAGTGTTTTAATATAGGCACCCATATACGCGTCGGTTCACGTTTCGTTAAACACGTAGAAATACGTTTCTGAAATCATTGAACCGTTATAAATTAACCATATATTTTGTACATTATTATTGTATTATTATTGTTGTTGTTGAATATCGTTCGTTTGATAATCGTCATATGCATCATTTTAATAAGTATAATGTAATAGTTTGATACAGCTAATTATACTTTTATCGTTGAGGTGTCGCCCGTGACGGTACGTATACCAGGAGGTAGCTATAATAATATTATATTATATCGTACGGTCGTATAAATTATATAATATTATAATATTATTGTGTTCAGCCGGGTCGTCTATATATACATAATACTGTTTAAAAACATAATAATATCGTACACGTTACGGTGGCATTTCTCGTCCTGAAACAATATTTGGATTCAATTACCGCGTAAATTGTTGCGAGTCATCGGGGCGTGCATTGTTATTGCTACACGGACACGATCGAGAATCGTCTCTATTTAGGGAGGATGGCTTCTGTGTGTGTATATTATTACGATGATGTACGGCAGTCGTAGTAGGTAGCCAGCGCATATATTACTATACAATATACATAATATTATATTATTATAATCGAACGTATGTGGTGGCTGGTCGACATAGGCATAGGCGCACAGCAGCGTTTGTGCGTGTGACACAGTTTCATTGTGTATATGAGATGGCCAACAGAACGCGTGCGCGACATACGGACAACGACGACCATAGAAGGCTATAATATATGTATATATTATGTGGCGGGCGGTGTGCACGTTATAATAATATTATAACATTATATATTATAATGGTATTCTTGAAACGACAACGTGACGGACCAGAAATCCGGAATAGGTCGAATGTCTTGTACGTTCACGGATGAACGCTATCATTTGTCCCAAAATCCGGATACGGAACTCTTTTGTGGAAATCGAAAAAAAGTCCTCTTAACGTTATACTTCCTAATTTGCTCGATTTTTTTTTTCAATCGCTCTGCGAAAAAAACGTGTTAATCTTAAGACTAATCGACTAATCGACAAATCAATTTGTCCAAATAGTGTGTAATATTCCATTTAATATGGCTTTAAGACACTTTTTTATGTTGATGGTAAACCATATATTAAGTATTTGCAATATTACACATTATGTATATCACATATATGTAAGTGTATGCGACCGAAAACGTATAGCGTTTAATAATAATATATGTACCTAAACGGTGTGAATATTATTTATTATACATAATATGACGTGTCGATCCTCATTTATCGAAAATCTTTTTATACTAGAGATCAGTTGATACTCGAGATGGTAATGATAATAAGTAATAACATAGTATAGTAGTCTTCCATCATTACTTTCCACCGTGTCTCGAGATAAAATAGTAGTTCGTAAAATAATAATTACATGGAATTATAATTTTATTGATTAATAAAATATTATCATGTCTGCAGGTTACCGCTGAATTATTAATAATGGAAATTATCCCTGCAGTACCTACTATGCGCTCGTTGTATCAGTTGATTAAATCTTACTATATATAATATGATATAAAATTTAAATTGGATTCAATTAGAAATTGTAGATCCCGGCCTAAGGCGCATAGATGAGAATCGATCTTTGTGTTCGATTCAGTGGAAAAAAACGATTGTATAGGCCCACGCATCATTGTGCGTTATTATTAGATAAACGCTGATAGTGTAATTATTATTATTATAATAATATGTATTATCATAATATTTGTAACAAATAAAAATTCCTAACCGTTTTCAGTTTGTTGCATACCTAATAATATAAAAATACTCGTATAAATATAAGAAAAAAAAATTGAGAATCGCTTTTCGGATGCAACACGCAGTTCTTGTACACCATAAATAATACATCCATATTCCATGGCAGTATACCTATATAGATTAGGAACCTTATGTTATGGGCGTCGAAAATATTACCGCACACATAGGCAGCAACTCACCGTCATCGGTGAACTATATACGTATCGCATATTGTCGATCTCAATTAGTAGGTAATTACAGTAACAGCGGATTCGCCTGCTGTAAGATATTATAAATATTTTATAGCCTTTTTTTTTCATTTCATTCCTCACCGCCCGTTAAAGGATTGTAATATATCGTCGCCGATATTAGGTGTACAAAATTATAATATGTGGACCGTCGACGCAACCGGACAAAACCAGTTATTCGCCACATTATAATTCATTTATCGTGTGTGCCGAGAGAACACGTGTTTTCCAAAACCTTAGGGAAAACGAGGCGAAACACATCGCGTGCAGAGTGTAACCGTGTGTTTTAATAGCAATTACGTGTAATAAAAGAATTATTATGTACGCTTGTCGAACGCGCGAGAGGCGCTGTACAGTGCTCTTATCGATACGGTCCGCACAATATACGCCAGGTCCATAATACTATTATAGTGTACACGTACGGGTAGTATACCTAATATGTAAGACTACGGTATCCGGTTACCACCTCTTGACTTGCAGCCACCTTCGATATACAACTGATGCAACCTCTCTTTGTGCGCTCGGTGAAAACAGTCGGTGTAGAGGTCGGGAACAAGTGGTCTCGTGGGAGAGATTTATGTCCTCCTGCCGATGAAGCGCTGCACGCCTGCACAGGGATGGGTACAATTTTCGTTCAGCCTCAATCTTCCACATTGTTGTTGTATTGTAAATATTGTCTCGCGTTGTCCGATCCAACGTTTTGCTAGCGATTCGTTATCAACACAATCGTACGGTTACTTTTTTTCATTTCCAGAAACCCTCGCTTACGTGATTCACGTGAGTTTTTACATAGTTAAATTATTATTGTGATGACAATGTTCAATAAATTAAATTAATATCTTATCTGCTAGTTGTCGATTAAAAAAATTACATTCTGCCGGCTATTGTGCAGATGCTGAAAGCGTTGTAATATAAGTACCCATCTATCAGCTGTTTATGGAACGTTTCGTAGTACCTACGTAGTATTATTGTTATGTTTCGTTATAATAATATCACACAATATAGGTATGATTATATTACATACAACAGATTTGTACGGTTTATCGAAGGACTGTGTTCAAATGGTTTAACGTAGGTACTTATCAGATTTAACTTCCGTATACATTATCGATTTTGAGTTTTGTTCACAGTTTTCACTTTCATATAATTAATAATATTGTCAAAAGAAGTAAAATAACACTGTGGTGGTTTTACTTTACTCGCGATTGACCAAAAGATGGATCTATACAATATAACATTTCAGTGTTTTCCCCCTTCTATTTTTTCCCGTGACACGTACAGTGAAGTGTCAATACCAATACACTGCACTCGACTTGGTTTAATGAAAGCTCGTCTTCGCCTCAGGGGAAATTTTTCGAAAAGCTCTGTCGATGTTTTTTCCCCGTTTTCCCTTTCCTGGACGCGATGACAAAAGCCTAAGTATTAATTGCCTTCAGGGCGTGCGAAACCCCATCAACCGCACAAAATATGATACGTGTCGAAAATAGCAATAAGCTCTCTAAGAAATACCGAAAATACAACTAATTTTAAACCTCTGCGTATATTAACCCTGCCGCTTCTACTGTAATAAGTAATAACCACCTCTGCCTAGTTGTGTATTCGCTCGTGTTCATTATTATAGGTGGTTAAAATAATAACACCGAGGATAATACTTACTGTTTGTTTTTGTTTTTAGATTACTATCGTGTCGCAGTCCAACATCGCGATTTCATCGCCGTCTTCTCGAATACTTCTGATCAGGTAATAAAACAGAAAAAACTCAATTATTATCGTTTTATTTATTATGACATTATCATATTTGTGTATAATGAGGCGTTAATGAAAATTCCCAATTTTCTACGGCACACGTCTTATCGGCTCACCCTTGTGGCGTACACTCAGCGGTTGATAGTAATATATGCATAGCAGATTATGAATGCCATGTTCGCAATAAACGTCAGGGCACGGGCGTACGACGAAATATTTCGTCCAAAAAGGGGGGTAACCGGAATCCCTTTGTGCGGGATAATAATAATGCGGCATGAGCTAGTATAAAAAAAAAAAACATCTGCGATTAAATTGTCAACGAGGGCAGCTGCGATTTAGAGACCATTGACGAATAAAACCAAAGCCTTTTGTTTCTCCGAGGGATCCCTTTTTTCGGTCACGGACCCACGTGGGTTACGTTCGTCCGTATATATGGTACCTAGTATGGATTTTTTTATATTGGAAAACTGCCCTTTAGTTTTTGTTCGTAGTTTTTAGCTATATTTTTTTTTATGAGTGGGTCTGGCGGCTGATGCATTACCGTAATAGTTGTTTAAATATTACTTGAAGTCACTAACCTTTTCAATTGCAAGCAAAATATGAATAAACATAATTAATTGAGCATAGGTATATGGAGCTTATTTATTGAAGTAGTAAAGGGTTCTGACTGTTTATTTAAAGTGGCAGTGTAACGTAAGAAGCAATTTTTAAGCATTTCAAATCGCTTGTTTTATTATATTTATATTTATTATTCAATAAATAATTCCTCTCAGAGATGAGGGTGAATTCTTCGTTTAATACATTAAATGTCATCCATACTTCCGTATGATACTTTCCATAGTCAATTTCCGTTTTGGAAAATGAATTTATATAAATTAATATTTGCTTTTTATTTATGAAAGATGGATTAGGTTCGGAAATAACATCTGAATGATTTGTAAACTATTAATAATCGACTTTCGAAATATAGGTATTATGTTTAATTAAAACAGTTAAAATTTACCAATATAATTATGTTATTTTTTTATTTTTAATAAATAATGCGTACCTTCATTTAGTTTTAATAAAAACATTTCATTTGATTATTTATTAAACTTACTAAATCGTCTTACCAATTGTTTTAAAGTAGGTACTAGACTACTAGACAATCTAAGATTTGCTTTTCAATATTTGATTGTTATTGTGTAAACAAATATAAGTTAGGTATTTAATTTTATTTACTTTGTGTTTGTACATTACAGCGGTGAAAAAAATTTCAAAGTAAAAAAATTGTTATGAAATTATAGTAAACATTACATATTTACATTATTAGAAATACTTATATTTAATACGCTTGTTGATTGAGTTGTAATTTATTATGTTTTAATTTTACCAGAGATAAAGAAATACTTCTGAACATAATATAATATTATGTTCTAATTTGTATAACTATTTTGTTAAATTAAAAAAAGTCAAATTATTGGTTTGATTTGTTAAGATGATTTTCTGGATAGTGTTATGTCATATATCTTTTTAATTATGGTTAGTACTAAATTATTTATTTAATTGTCAAATTATAATCGGCGAGAGATAGTATATTGTATTTTGTGAAACCTCATTCCTTTTTCGACAATGGTAACATTATTCATAACAGTTGATTAAAATTAATTATGGAAAGCTTTTGCATAAAAAAAATGCATAAATTACTTAATTCCAGCTATGTAAATTTGCCGACTCAGTTGAATAAAACATTTGTGGTGTATTTTCTTCCGTACCAGTGCCTAAAATATTTTTGGCTAATTTTCTAATTCCATACTCTTCTATTCTACGCTATTGTATAATGACACTTTACACATTACACACAGTCGTATTATCGTATGATGTAAAGTAGGGTTGTCATTTTTCTGTTCTTTCTCTATTTTTCCAAAGTAATGAATGATGTGTATAATAATAGTATGTACGCGAAAACATTGTGCCAGGAGGGGCCAAACACAATAAATGTAGAACTCGAAGCAGAACATGCATAGTCAAATCCATCCCATTGTTGGGGCCTGTGTAATAATTTATGTCTGGTTGTACGTGTATAAGCGTTATAGTGGAAATTTACGGCATTTAGCCCGTGTTTTGGCGGTTCAAACGTTACCCTGGGGCGTCACTAAGCCCGATGTACCGAAAGGTGTTGATATCGTATGGGGAAAAAACAGCAACATCACTACGGCATAATAAATTAGACATAATCCAATGGAATCGCAAAAACGGACACATCACGGTAAATTAAAACTACTAGCGAATTCGATGAGCTTAGTTTATACCGGCAAATTAAAAATTACTACGCTCTCCGATTATCATTGACGTTTATGATTAATTTTAGTCGATTAGTATTGGAATATTATTATAAAGTATAAGGTAAAAACAAAATGTATTTAATTTACGACGATACATTAAATTATAATTAGTATTATTACCTATATTTACATTAAAACTTCCGAGGATATAAATATTTATTCAAATAAAATCAAAGGTTTAGGTATAAAGTTCCATTGAAACAGCTCATCATAATATTACTAGTTCCTATTTTAAAATTTTAAAATTCTATAAGGGTTATTGTTTCAAATGTGGACTCGGAATTCGAGGTATCTACTCATACCCGAGTACACTTCAAAACGACATCGGTTAACGGAACCTTACAGGAATTTATAAATCTAAGCTATTTAATATAGTAATATTGAACATTTGTACCATACATTATTGCATCGTTCGTGATTGTTGTATCCGACACAATGGGGAAAAATCAATTTATCAATGTCGTAGGAAAGGATTATACAGCATAGGAGGAGGTCCTGGACGTATTGAATCCCTTTGACTTGGTATGATGTCCCTAGAATGCTATCATGTTGAGAGATGTAAACGCACTATGACCCTCAGTGGGCTTGCTTAGTGACCCCTACTCTTCGGCCAATATTCCGACCGGTGGGCCGGTGGTCAACCCGCATTTAATCTAATAAAACAGTTTCATTGTAAACATCGAGCAGCTGACACCCAACCTAGGTGGCCAGCCGCCAATAATAATAATAATAATAATTCTTTGGAACCTTTTGAATTGATTTGACACAACGAACGTGAGATATGTTTTTAGGAAAATAAAAGAACCCCGGGACGAATCGAATGTGAAATGTGAAAAATATATATTACGGTGATAAATATATCAATTACATGTATACAATGATTTGTGTGTCTGGTTGTCACAATGTACATGAGTTCGGAACACACGTCCAATGCAACTCGGCGCAACTATGATTTTATTGGGGTTATTGATGATTGCATTTAGATGTTGACCCATACCATCCGACAGTCGTCGGGACCACCGAATACCGATAACAATAATTTATTCTAGAACATTTAGGTAATAATTCTTCAAGTTGAAAATTATATTATACACACACTAGCATCTATTTTATAGAAAATATATTTAATTCATGAAATATTTTATTGTAGTTGATGTTTTCGTGACGTGAATATATTTTGTTCTTAGTAAACGAAGTTTAAATCAAATATTTTAAATAATATTATGACGTGCCTGCCTATATTGTATTTAAAAAAAACACATTTATATGTATTATGGATTTTCATTAAGTGCAGATGTTATTACAATGGTCAGATACTCTGTAACATACTATATATTTTCATTAATGATTACCTGTCGTTGTTCCTTTTGTTGCTTTAGTCGTAGCAGAATCTGTGGCAAATAAAATATGTTGTATGCAACTACCTATAGGTGTATATTATAATATAATATATCTTATAATATGTTTCTGAAGTCCTAAATGCCGGTTCATCGCAATCCGGTTTTAAACTAGTTTATTAAAAATAAATTTTTCGAACCCGGATAATACGTATAACAATATAATATTCAAACATTTTTGACAGCATTTTAGTGCAATCTGATGGAACTTATATCTCTTTGTACCTAAAAGTATTAGGCCTACTTAAAAAAACAATTTTTTCCAACAATTGCAACATCGTTTTTATATATTTTTTTACATTTATATGAACAACATGCTGATTTATAATAATATTATACGTAATACTTTTTGTTAAACAATTGAAAATCAGTTTCAATTTAAATCAATTGCTAATAAATTGTTGTACACAAACGAAAAATGTCACATTAAAAATTTGTCGATTGACTAATATAAAAATATAATACATTGTAGTATTGTGTATCATTATAATAATAATAGTTATAAATTGTAGAAAAACGTATACAATTCATGGTGTCTGATCATTTTTGATTGTGTTATTCATTTATGTCGGGGTGTAGGACTCGGGGTCAGTACGAGGTTAAAATAATATTATTCGGACCGAGTTTTTTTGTTACGCGTACATTATAAATTATCACAAATCGTAATATTGTGCGTCGGCCTCGTCGCGACGTTATATTACAGTTCAATTTGCATAAAACGTCATTGCTATTATTATTGTCAAAATGATTGTATCTCAGTGCGCGCCCATAAGCACACGTGGCAACAAGCAAATCGCGTGTAACGAAATCCTCCAACGCAAAAGCCGTGTGTTATATTATACGGAAAACGTATGTAATATTTTACCTGGGATGTGATAAAAACGCAACGTTGAATTATTATTATTATCGATACACACGAGATTATTTTTTATTATTTTTATCTCCACGTTCAAAAAATGTATATTATAATAATATCACAATATTATATTATGAATTATTATTATAAAACGCCCACGCGGGCACCACATGCGCGCACCTTCGGCGACGATTAAGTCCGTTTTGTAATGCGTTCGACGACAACGGATAAGTACGATATAATGCTCCTATCTTGAATGTCTCGGGCGGTCAGACCAAGTCATCGGTCGTATTGCTGGTATTGCGTCGTCTATAATAATAATAATAGTACGACTATTAGGTATCGCTAGCGTGTTTTCTTTCATCGGTTCACCATTTTTGGAATAAAATAACCATTAAAATAACGCATCGTGCTTTTTTACGCCCGGCTTATCGCGTTCACCGATCGAAAGTTATGTTTATATTCAAATCCAAAAAGAATTATATTTTATTTTATTAAGATGTGTAAACTGTTGTTATCCCTCCTCCCTGTATTGCGGCGGCCACCCGGTTTGTTTAAATCCCGTAAATAATGTTCTCTAATGAAATTGTCTTGCAAATTTTATTCATAAATAAACTGGAATTCTCATTTTTTTATTTACTACTTTATTTTTTTCTTTTGTTACGTACACAAATCCCATGATTTGCTATAATGCAGCTACGCATAATATATCGTAGTGAGTATTATATAGCGCCCGTTCGCTGTGTGTGACTAAACGCATTGCAATAGTGTATAATATATCTATACCACAAATGACAAATAAAAACAAGATTTTCGTCTTATCTGAAAATATTTAGTAGCAGTTTAAAAAAAATATAGTCCGACACTCCGAACAGTTTTAATAATATGTCACCGAGTCACTTATATACTTATGACTCAATACAATGTGTGTTTCATGAATGTTGTAGGTGTTCCATTGATTGTCTGGTGCAGATGTACTATTTTCGGGGTTCGATAACACTATTGTTTATATTATTACTTATCAACACGTACATTATTTTATGTGTTCGTTGTATCATAAATATAAATTTAAAGACCATATTTTTTTTTCTATTATCACCGGATACGCAGCACAAAACCTAATATACTTTATCTTGACATATTTTTTATAATTTTTTCAAATATATTTAAACATAGTAAGCAATTTATACACAACATAACTTTATACTACAAAGATACATAATATCATTATTTTATTATACATTTTCAAAACACATATTTTATTTTGTTTTGAATGTTTTTTGACTATATAGATATGCTAAGGATGGCAGTATTTGTTTATTACTGGTAACAATGGTATTTGAAATAATTACTAAAATTTCTAGATATTGTGATATCTACCCGATATCAGATACCGGTAACGACCGGTTTATAAAAATATCTTCTGCTCTGGTACTTATATAAAATATATAGATAGATAGGTATACCTATAATTATACTAATTTAGAATGTTGTAACAAAAATATTTGATTTCTGTCGATGAATAACTCTTCTAGATACTTGGAATACGGTTTTATTTTTGCCCTCGAGTATTTTTGTAGATTAAACTATTTCACAGTTTTTAAATTAATTAAATTTCACTTTGTGATAGTACTTATGTACTTTTCGATAGAAAAGTATTTTTAGTATTCGTTTCGAGTGTTTATTTTTAAAAACAAAGGCCAAAGTGGATTAATACCATTAACTAGATGGCCGATGGACAATAGAAGGTGTGTGTAGCGGAATTGACGCAAAAGTTGCTGCCGTTACATTTGTAAAGTTCCCGAGGAAAAGTGCACCCTTGGGGTCGGCCAACAATGGGCGAACCGCTAAATAATTTGGTGTAGGGGTGAAGGTAAATGACTGCTATGTACAACTGCTCCGCATCAACATTGCCAATGTATACATTTACACATACACACACTCACTGGCATATACACACATACTCACACACACGAACGAACGTTCACACGAAGCTTTTTCTTTTGGGTAATGTGTTTCGATCGTTCTGAACGGTATGGGAAAAGCAACCCCCCCACGATGAGAATTTGGTCATATGTCCGGAGTAGTATTGTTCTGTCCCACACATACATGTATGGTGTATTATATACCAAATTCATTTTAACTCTCCAATCTTTCCCCCTTTCAATGTAATTCATAATGGGTTTTGGTTATGCAACCTCGAAAATTTCATCGAATATATTTAAGGAATTCAAAAAAAAAATAATAATTCTATTTATGTAACGTTTCGTAAATTCCACTTAAATAACATAATAATTTATGTAATGCAAAATATTGGCAATTATTTGAAATTTGTTTTCCTTCAGTGTTTCAAAAATGTTTTTACTTTCCTAGGAAGTCAATCGAGAACCTTTTTCCATTATACAAACCGTATATATATAGTCTTATGAAAGTTTAATGGCGGCTATCCCGGAGTAGTTTTTACCTGCGGACGGGCGTGAGGGCCGCGTGGGTTCTATATATATAACGTATATATATATATATATATATACATATGAGCGTGTGTTGGTAATAAAATATTCCAAGTTTGAAAGTGTGTAGGAAAAAAGTCGGGGAACCGTAACGTTTTAATGGGCTCTGGAAAGATGTGCACACAGGGGCGAGAAGAAGCAATCAAACGTGTCGGGGCGGCTGTTATACCCTCGAGGGAGAAAGCCGCTGGCGCCAACGCCGCTACAAAAAGGACGGCGACAGAAATGAAATTTCCCTCATAGCCGCGTGTGGCCGCTATAGCCAATATCACCGAATTCCACCGTATAGCAGCGGTATATGTGCGGTGTGAAAATCAACCCCACAACTAGAATCCTAATGAACCGCTGCCTGTTCGTCCCCTTCAAAAATCGCTTGTAAGACATTTTTTTTTCTTTTCGTGTGCTCTGGTGTAACCGTTGACGGCATCTCGAACTTCCGTGTTTTCCGTTTGTTTCGTACGACGATTTCATCACCATCGAGTGGCTACCCATACTGTAACACGCGTAAGCGTTTTCAAACCGTCTCCAAAATGGCGGTAACAAATTAAAACAATCAGATTAACTAACAATGAAAAAATAAATACCTAAATGAAGCATTCGTCGCAGTTAATGCATTTATATTACTAGACGATATATAGGGTGACTTATTTTTCATCGAAATCAACCGTTTTCTCAGTCGCATGTGTTTATTTAACAAACTAAACTGATTGTTCTCATATATTTTTAATTTATAAAATGCCTAGGGTTTATTTAACCTCTTTTTGTGAACGGGGTATGATATTCTGCTCTTTCATTTTAATATTATATATAAACTAAAAGTTAAGTGAACAATAAGGACGTATTGATTGTTTGTTTCGTCCTTAGATATCTGAAGTTTTCGAGATTAAAATCAACTTTTGACTGAAACCCTCAGCTAAAAAATAATAACATGTTCAAACACCTGACTTTTGCATCACTAAGTATAATATTATATAACCGTCAGCGACACACAACACGCTTTTGCTTTTGACATTCAGCAACGATTGTTTATTACCTAGTTAATGCTTCACTAACATTCGTTGATGGTGGTACACATGAGTCACTCGAAAATATTATTGTGTAAAACAAGAATTTGTCTTTTCCTTTTTTATTAAACTTTCTTTTTTCACGGAACTTTTATTTAAACGAAAATATGCTCTTTCAGTTTCACGGAACTCTATTCAATCAAAACAAAAACTTATCTTTACTTTTATATATGGGTAGATCAATACAGTTGTCAAAAACAACTATCTAAAATTGATGCCATAATAAACTATATTAATTAATAGGTGCTTATAATGTATATATTTTATATGCCAGGTTTCGTAAAATTAAATCGTATTCAGTTTTCGACAAACATTCAATTTAATTAGGTAACATTTTATGTAAATATTGCTTTAGTTGATTATATTATGTAAATCACCGTTTTCGTGAAAATAATACTATTATAGTGTTTAATAATCACTACATGTGTATATTAGTTTGACTATTCACAAAATGCATCAATTGAATGTAAATATTTATAACTTTATTTTAATACCTTTAAATAAATATGAATATTTAAATTACAAAGTTTTGAACTAATAATTATTATGACTATATGATTAGTACAATTTCGTGTGTGTGCCCGTTTAAATGATTTTATGCAAATGTTGTGCATAGCTTTGTTTCTATTTATCCTTGTGGGATGTAACTTATTTAAATAAATAAATTATATTACTATATTACCTACCATAGAAACCTTTGTATTTTTAAGAGTGTTCGACTACAAGAACTTGTTGATAGAAACAACTGTAGGTCCAGTCATAGATAATACTCGATAACTGTTTAGCAATATGCATAATCATGTATATGGTATTATAGTCAATAGACAATAGTCTTTCTCACGAGGGGTTCTATTTAGAGACAATCATATTAATTTAAAACGTACAAGTTCAACCGACAGACTAGTGTAATAATTGTCAGAATTTATCAATTGTTTCTTGAATTAATTTCCACGTAACAAACGGCATTGGTTTTACATTGACTCTCTTACAAATATGCACTGTAATAATTTAGTTTAAAACGCTATACAAACCGTTCCCATAGGAGTTTATACAATTTAAAATCTTATTCTAATTTCGACCTGCATGTTTCATATTTTAGAGGATGATCTGTTGCGGTGATAAACCTCGAACACACAGTGATATCGAATTGGACCCCCGGAGAGCTTGGCGTGGGCGCTTGATCTCATGTAATCTGATACTCCTCGGCTACTTATTAATATGAAATAAACAGCTTTCAGTGTATAACTTTAATATAAATATAAGTAACGCGTACCTACGTTACCTCTAAACCAGCGCCTATAAATAAAAATATAACCTAACCGTTAACGGCGAGTCCAACACAATAATTCACATACACGTTTATGCGTATTATAACTGATATTCATTAGACGTTACTATAATAGTTGCACTCGACGAGAAATAGGGCATTGGTTCGTAGGAATAGTTTTCAAGTCGACTATACTGCAGTGCAGTCTGTTTTGACACTCATATAACACGAAGTTTTGTAATTAGTTCTGGTTTAGATGCTACGGTTACCAAATAAGATCTTTGTAGGAAAAAGTATTGCGTTTTCTTATCAACGTTAATTATAATCACACGTTAAACTTATCGACACAAAAGCACAATGCACTGAGTGCCGCTTTTCTTTGTAATGTACTTGCTTACTCAAGAAAACTCTAGAATAAGCTAAAATATACTTGAATAGAAAAAATAAGAATTTATTTGTGTTAGTAAGATTATAATGGTCCCAAAAATATAATAATTTATTAAATAATTGTATTACTATAAGCAAGCGCAATACTGCAACTCATAATAATAAAATATATAGGTTCTATTTAACAGATACTTTTGTTTTTACGATCAATATTTGAATTTTGATTTATGCTATGATTTTTATTATTTTAAACAGTTGATCTTGCTCTAATAATATAATGTATGCATTGGTCTGTATACATAATTTTATATGAATGCAAAATATTAAGCTTACCTTTGTTGTCTAACATATTAAAATCATTAGCTTAATTAATAACAAAATATAAGCCAATTTACGGGCTAAACAGAATATTGTATAGTAAGT
>PVMI01024114.1:0-22723 GCA_008528875.1 Aulacorthum solani
CGTAACAGAACTCGCGAGGCCCCCCGGCCCCCCCCCCCCCCCTCATCGTCATTATTTGAGGCCCACAATCACATTTGAAGTATAGCATATGCATCTTTTCTTTTCGATAAAATTGGAACTACTATAAATCCGTCGCTATCGAAAAACATATGTAATTATGTATGTAATTCTTTGTGAACAAATCAATATTGAAATCGTTTAAGCTCACATTTATATTTATTTTAAATATTCGGAGAATTCTGTACAACCTCAATGAACTCGCTGTTTTAAACAAAACCTATTATTTATTTCTCAAAACCTATTTAAATTTGAATCAACACTTCATCAATGAACTAATTTGGTTTTACGACTGTTCTGGTTAAAGTTAAATCAAGTTTCAAAGCAAATTATTAAAATAGCTTATAACAACATAACATCTTAGATAATTAAAATATTTAATAAAATAAGTTATCTGAATATCAATATAAAAAGTCAAACGCACTCTACTGATGACAAGCTGTATATACTTATATGCACGCCAGACCAGCACATGTACGATATAATAAAATCTAACATAATAGTGCATTATAGAATATTAAAAATAAACGCATATAAAATGAATATTATTTACACTAAAATGCATGTTTAATAACACTTACAAATCACTATAATTGTATCGTTAATATAGGTGACTATAGTTATTGTTAATTAATAACTAAACTTTTGTTTTCACCTCTAGATTAAATCCAAACAATATTATAGTTCCAGTTTTCACAGTCTCTAAATGAATTGGGTGTGGTTCGGCGTATAATAGTTTTCAGACATTTCGGGGTGAACGATTCCATTGAGCTATTTTTCATTATACACCATAAGTAGCTTTTTAAGGATTTGCCGTATTATTTCATGCCTGAGAGCTTATAATATGTACGCAATATGTTTTATACATTTCACAGTCGGCTTACAATATTCAATCATCGTAACCGCAGCCGCCGCGACTCGTTAAGTTTTAGAATAAAGCGGGAAAAACGGAGGATGAATAAATACCACAGGGATCGTATTATAATTATGTAGAAATGCACTCGGTGGAATTATTTTTATAAAATAATAATAATAATAATATTATACATACATCGGCGATAACAAGTCATTGTGTTGTGGCGTCAAGGTATACAAACGTTTATGATTTTTTAACCGCTGAAATCTCTCTGGGGAGCGATACGCCTTCTTTGTTTCCCGGTTTCGAATTACATACAACAACCGCATTCGTGGGTAGTATTAAAAAGCCGTTTACCGTTAAGGGTCGCATACCAACACATACGCAATCGCTTTTAAGGGTTAAATTGGACGGAATTCCGAGAACGTAGATATCTTGCTGGTTTCTATGGTGTTTGATATTCCGTGCGTTCGTTTTGATTATTTGCACAAACTTCCTACGCTTTTAAACGTTTGTTTGAATTGACGATTACCAATAAATTAAAATTGCTGCATAGTAGAAAACCGTATTGGTATTTCGGGTGAATATCCATATAGGTACGATTGTACGAGCAACATTCAAACACAATTAAGTAAAGTGTATAAGTGAACTTTATTATTGGGTTACCGCGAAAAACCCTTAAAACCGTCTGATTTAATATGTACATAACGAATTTGATCTCATTACAACAATAACGCCAAACTGTCATCAATTATGTAGGATAACTGCTTTAAAATTCTTTGTTCATCAATCATCATCTACATGCATCACACATATTAATATAAACTCGTATATTTTATTATTGTCTCGGAAATTGGTTTCCACAATAAACACAACAATGTTATTTTGTTATTCAATTTAATTTACTCACGAGCGCGCTATAAACTGCAATCGTTTATTCATAGAACGATGTCAGCTTTTATATTATGATCGAAAAATTAGGTTGTTTAAAATCTATATATAATACATATATTTACTAAGAACGGATAAACATAAAATCTACATGAACAAGCTAATAAAAAATCAATTGATACTATAATATTATTTAAATCACTATCATAATCAATTAATTGTTTGTTTGAATAAAGTAAAAGTGCATAACGTCCTTCATGAAGCTTAATTTAATTTTTAAAATGCTGACAAAAACACTTTTAATATTACAAATAAACCATAACTTTTTTTGATATGTAATAGATTTTTTTTCTTACAATGCATCAAAAACATTACAACATCCATAAATTATTCTGATAAGAGCTATAGGTTATTCAGATACCCTGTAAGATGATTTCGTCTACGTCACCACCAAGACAAAGGACATACTTAATTTTCACAAATTGTGCTCCGCTCGTATAACTAGATAACCATATCTTCTAAAGGTAATGCGAGTGCCGCGATTGTTTCAGTTTATTAATGACTGGGGAAAATATCAATTTATCAAATGCTTTTCACTACTATATATACACAACACTTGATGTCCCAACTCCATCACATAAGTGAGCGCAATGTTTAAAAAGCATAAAATTAGTAAACGTCACATTATGATGACTTAAATTAATGTTGTACATAATATGTACTGTACAATTTACCAGCTACGTTTAACTTTACGTCGTACCCACTATATATACACTATAATACTATACAGTTGAACAGTCATGTACCTCTATTGTGTTGGCCCTACACTGACCAGAGTTGATCATTTTTAATCCTGTCGTTCGTGAACATAACGAGCGCTTCGAGAGAACCGACACAAATATTTTTGTGTATCGCCTGAAAAATAATTAATCTTCCGAGTTTTTAAATACCATCCTATTGAGGCGAATTGATTCAAAATTAAATTTTAATATACAACAGTTTAAGACTTTTAGTTCTAAAAGCTCGAGGAAAATATCCAAAATAAATGGATTTCCTGGTTTAATCCGTCTTTTATGTATTATATAAACGACAGTATATTTTGTAATAAAATATCAAGCATTTTATTATACTATTATTATTTTATTTATACCTGGGTACAACTTCAATATAATATTGTTGGACAAAGTAGGTACCTACTGAATATGAATGTGTATATAATTAAAACCAACTATCAAAAATAACTTCCTTATTGATAGAAATAATTAAATAAGAAATATTAAAATAAAAACAATACCGTATATGAAAATTAAAAATAATATAAAATTTCACTTAGACACACTTAATATTATGTATACAAGATGATTTTTAAGCATGATCGTCATTTTAATGCTAGAATAATGCATATTTTATTTAAATTCTAATTTTTGAATATTTAAATACACTTGAAGACAATATTTTTGAATATTTCAGATTTTGTATACCACCTAAAAATGATACTGTGACAATACAAACATCCGTTTTTCAAGTAAAGACTCTCTTTTTCCGTTTTTAACTATAAAGCAGGTATTATTTTTTTTGAGAATTTTGTATCTAGCAAGTGATTTTTGGGTTATATAACTTAGTATAACAAGGATAATATGTCTATGGCAATGGCCAATATGAGTTAAGTAGGTATGGGTGCTTAGAAATAAAATGTTAGTAATTACTATTGAATAATCGATATAAATGATTTGTAAAAATGATCCAAGTATTACAAATACTAAATCGGATATTACATTAAGTTTCTATTTTTGTAAAACCATTTTTAAGAATTATTATCCCTAGTTTAAATATTTTAATAACTCAGAAGCTAATCATTAGCATTTACCGACCCACATCAAAATCTTAAAAAAATCATTCACTAAATAATTTGAAGTTAATAATGAAAGGAGGGGTTCTCATTTGAAAAATAAAAGTTTCTATGGCCATAGGATAGTCTTTATATTTTGAGTAGTACACAAAATTTCAGGAATTTGAAAAAATGGTCTTTACTCTGTAGGCGAACCTAGAAGTTTTATAAGTCGAACTCGAATAAATGTACTATCAAAGAGAAAATAGCGGTGAGCATTCTTAAAAATTCATTATTTTATTTATAATGTTAATCGCTCATACTTAAAAAATGTATGTCTACTTAGTTTATAAAATTAAATTAAACTATTTACCCACGATAATATATTAGATATGTATGTATATTGTACCTATTTTGGATTTGATTTCGTTTATAATGTTTATATATTTTATTACGAAAAATAAAATGAAACGAATAATTTGAAGCTTTTTAATTAAAAATGCAAATTCACATATATTTTAATGATAATCCCATAGTTAATGGCTAAATAATATACCCTTTTTGCTTGTATACACATATATATAGTATATAATCTGAAGATTATGTTAATTACACTAAATAGTATAATTCCGTTTGTGGTCGTTAATATGAATGTTACGTTTTGTTTTGTATGCACTTATGTTTGTTGTTCACATGTGAATCTTGCAAGTTTCCGTGTTCTTAGGGAAGTTCGGGGTTGCCATTCAAAAAAGTGTTAAGTACACAAAAAAATATTGAACTTAAATTGCTCAGGGTATACAATAAAAAAAAATTAATAATAATAATAATAATAATACCTCACAATGGCATTGTCGAGACAAATCTTTGGTATTATGGAACACTGATGACAACGCATTGTCCATTTCAACCCCTTTTGTGTTCACGAGCCCGTTGAGCTGTTGAGCACCTATCCTCACACCATTGATCCGGGAGATCATTATTTCATATTGTGTGCGTCTATGTTTGGCATTTAATCCTATACGGCCATACAAATGTTGGATACGAATCGAATTGTTTATTTGATAATTGAACAATTTTTATTCCCTATTTATGGATGTTGTTGTAAAACAACTATAATTAGGTACAACACCCCTAGTATTTTTTCTATACTAAATAATATCTACTGCAGTATCTGTAAATTTGATATCATTACAATTAACAAACACTAGTTACGCAGGCCTTACAAAAAACAAAACTATTTGATACCTAGTAGAACGTTATTTCAATATTGATCACGTTCGATATGCATACTATTAAGTAAAACTGTAACTATATACAATATGGTCAATGTCACCCGTCACCATCGATGGCTATATATTGTTCTAGGGCAGGGGCAGATCTAGAAGAGAATTCAGCACTCAGCTGACCCACACAGTTAAGATTTGCTGACAAAATTGACTTCTTTGCGACTTTGCCTCTTTTTAGACTTTAGACTTTAGAACCCTCGGACTCACTCGAAAATATAATTCCGTGTTTATACCAAATTCACACATTTCCAATTTGTAATAATTTGTTTTTCGTTTCAGTAGCCAGTTGATTACCTAAATCATATTTTATTATGTATGACGTACCCATAGGTAAAGTTAACTTGAGAAAATCTGATGGCACCACAAATTGTTGATGAAACGAATGTAAATACTAGATATAGTAACTTAAATAAATCAGCTGATAGAAGTTTTAAAATGAATGCATATTTTGTTATATTAGATTAATCAATTTATGTTTTAAATCACAGGTTTGAAGATTTATCTAATGCTGTAAAAGAATTTGAATTTTTTGATCTGAAGAAATATTTTTTTATTCCTCCACTCTGTATCCAATTTCGAATATACTGCTTGTCAGTAATTCTACCGTTGAAGGATGTTTTGGTCACCTTATATTTTATTAAGATGTTTCATTATTGCTGTACAATAACTGTAAACTGAAGTGAAATTATCAAATCTTTCGATACTTGTAGGTATATAATAATATATCGAAAAATTTACAGTGGAAAAAATTAATTTTGATAAGTCATTGAAACCTTTGCACAGACGAAAAAATAAGAAAACTATTATAATAAAATAATAGTACACAGTGTTTATTAAAAATGGCTTTTATAATATAATATATTACATATATTAACTATTTTAAGTTGATCCATAGGAATAAATAAAATAAATTTTAAGTAATGTTTTTAATCTGGTTTTCAATGATAATTACGAATAAATTTTAATTTAATACTAGTATTTATAAACAATGATTATACACATCAGCGTTATGATGGCAATATTATTGTGTTTTTTTGATACAAGTTATAGAATGATGTTTAATCCAGTTACGGGCCTAATAAGTGGCCTCTTGAAATAGCCAGATTCACAATTCCCTAACTTTATGCATTAATGTATTATTCTAATACCTACTATAGCAGTAGATAATATCAATAACTAAGTATAGTTGTTGATATACGTTGTTGTCACTAGTCGAACTGTTGAACTGATATTTGTTTATAATGTTGCGTCACGCGTGGTGATCTCTCTTAATATTCTAATAATTATTGATAATATCAATTATAATAACATACTGCTGCAACAGCTATACCCCTATACCAATACCACATTCAAATACCATTCTGTGCCAATACCGAGATAATAACATAATAGCGGAAATTCCTAGAACTCTGCTCAGCGGTCATCCGTCATCAACGTAGACAACAGACATAAATATTATTCGTCGGTTTTATTATATACAATATAAATAATGATATTTAATCTTTTAATCCATAACCATGGAATAATATTATTAATTTACCCATTACTCATTTGTAGGTAATTAAATATGAAAACGTTAAAATATTCATATTAATCGAGAATAGTATGAATTCATTACTTAAGTGATTAGTAGATTTGTCACTTTTTATTGACAGTTTACAAGCAATGTGTGTAAATAAGAGTGTCATAAGAACCGCGAGCAAAATGATCTGTTTCGTAAAAAATTGGTACACATTTTGTATGTTGCGACTGATGGATAAGTTTTTAGAGATATCGTCATATTATGTGTTCACTGACTATCATATTTTAAATATTAAATTCACCACTATTACAACCATCAGTATTAGATTATAAAATTTTAACACGTTTCGGATAATTATCGTACTTAAATTGTTTTCTGGGTACAGTAATAACTACAGATCCTAGAAATACTATAAAAAATTTTACACTAAATTATTAAAACACATTATTATTTGTCCGATGTTTATTCACCAAATCTTTTTGATTCTAATATATATATAATATAAATAATATAATATTTTTTTTATATGAGTGTTGAGATTGTGTACCCAAATATATTTATATGTTGGCAAATTAAATTTGAAAAGTGTACTTTATCAACTATGAAACAATTAGATCAAGTAGGATGAAATAAACTTTCGTACTATTGTACTTTGCATAGTTAAGTTAACATTTCAAAATTAATATTTGATTATAATTTTATAGCAGTTATAAAAAACGTATTAAGAGTTTTAGATTACTTGCATACTATTAATTATTATTTAAAGAATTGAAAACAATTAAATACAATTAAGCGATTTTAGTATGTGATTACTCCACAATGGTTACTGTATCTAGTATCTGTATCTAGATGCTATCTGTTACCTATATGGCTGTATTGTATAGTTTTATAATATAGAACCTAAAGGTTAGGTATAGTACATAAAAATATTGTCATAATTTAACAAAATATATGAGTGTCAATCTCAGTTTACCATAATTTATCCTGGTAAATGTTATTAAATAGATGAAATTAATCAATACATATTAATTATTATAACATTATGTTCCTAAATATTATACTGTCATTAGATTTTACCAAGTTAATATAATAAAATGCATAAATCAATAAAATATTACATTGTACAAAATCCTTAAATGTTGTAGGTACCAGCATTTAGGCACTTCCATATTCACTCAGGAATATTGCATTAAATTATTATAAATGCACATTTCAAGGAGCATACAGAATGTGAACCATATATTTATGATGCTTTAATAATGTCTTAGTTTAATTATAAATTAGTGTCCATCTATAAATAATAATGTTTTACAATCAATGAATTCACGGGAATTGAAATAAATAAAATTAATCCATGTAATTGGTAGATTTATGATCCATTTTTACATTTTTAAAACTATAAATGTCTTCCATGGTATAACAAAAACGATGGAACGAACAAAAGTTCGCCTTTATCCGCCCTTATAGTGGCATCGTGAAGTAATATTCCCAAGCATTCTAAAAGTGGTCGACAATGGTTTATACGGAATTTTTAATGAATACACATGAAAAAAATGGAATGCACTAAATACATGTTTTAAGGTAGATAATGAGAAGAGATTTTTCGTACACGCTATTAGCTTAGTCAACATAAAAATGATTTATTATTTAACATACATTTTAAAAATATAAATGTAGTTCAGATAAATATATTTTATTTAATCTTATTCGCAAACAGTGCAAATAAAAAAAACTTCACCTTCGTATATTGCGTGGGTATGTGACATAGGTATTCAATTGGTTTAGAATAATGTGTAATATTATATTATATAGGTATTGAATAAATATGATGATTATATTTTTTACAGCAGTTACAAGCTTATTATTTGAAAAATATAATACTTAAATATTATAGCTACCTATTGAAAATATTAAATGTTTTTTCATGATATGAACTTAATGAAGTTAGTGATAAATTATCTCAAATCTAAAAGAAATATCATTTATAGCTTATTGTTTCCTTATTTTTTAGACTGTATATCATATTTTTAGACTAACTATTTATTTAAGACTTGTTATAAATATTGGTAAGTAAAATCGTGATATATTTGATATAAAAAGAAAAAGATAACTACCTAGTAATATTTAATATTTATGTATATACTATATACAGAGTGATTCACCCACCAAGCATGCTCACTCCCTTTTTACTTCAATAATGTAGTTAATAAAAATTTGATTTTTAAATGAACTTTAAGACCATATTTTCAAATTCTTGAGATTTTTTGTACTACTTAAGAAGTGTCCTGCAGAGATACAAACTTCTGTTTTTCAAATGACAACATTAATATTCAATAATAAATTATACAGTAAATCATTTTTCTGATATTTTTGACGTATCAAAATCAAAATTATTACAAGTAGTTTTTGAGTTATTTAACTTTATGTTCTAAGGATAAAAGGTCCATAGTAATGACTAATGATGATGTTATAAGATTTGTTGGCCTTGGTGATTTGAAAATTGTAGTAATTTATATGTATATATCGATATTAATAGTTTGTGAAAATGGCCCTAGTGTAATAAATACTAGATCCAAATCGTATGTATATGTGAAATTAATTTTAAGGATTATTATCCATAATACAAACATTTTAATAACTATGAAACTACTCATTCGAATTTTGAATATAGTACATCAACATGTAAAAGAGTCAGGTTCTCATTTGAAAAATAAAAGTTGGTATCACCACAGGAAACTCCTTAAGTAGTACGAAAAAATTCAAGAATTTGAAAATATGGTCTTTAAGCACCTATATTTATAAATTTCTAAAATCAGAATTTGAATAAATTTATTATTAAAGGAAAAATGGGGGTGAGAATACTTGGTGATAATCACCCTGTATGTATAATATTTGTTGTATTATTTATTTAGAGTTAGGTACTTATATCATATAAAAATACATTATTAATTCACTTTTTTATTGAAGCAAAATCTTTCATAACTCTAGTGTAAATATTAAATAACCACAAGGTGGGTTGGTATATAATTTAAAATGTATGAATCGCACCTTAATCATAGATTACTCCATAGTTTTAATAGAAATAATTTATAACACCTTTGCACAATAATCGAGCTTGAATAATTTTATTGGAGGTTATTGTTTGAAATATTCAAATATATTTAAATAATTTTGCACTATTCTTAATTCAATGAAAAATTCGATAACATTTACAAATATAATTAAAAATACCAAATTATTTCAATAATTTATATTTTAAAAGTAATAATATTTCTTAAAAATTGTATTAATTTAATGTATTATAGGTAGATACTATTTAAGCCTATTATTTTTCTAAATTACTGACTAATACATGAATTTTTTTATTTAAATAATTAAATTGCATTTAATATTATAGGTAGGTACTATAATTTATAAATCTGATCCCTTATCAAAATTTATTATCCCTCAAACACATAATATACAACACATAATTAACAAAATTAAATTTACAAAAATCTAAGGAGTGGTTAGGCAATAGTGTTACAAGAGGGCTGAGGTAGTGATGTTGCTGAAACTTTAATTTTTGTTACGAATTATGGATCAATAAACAATAATCAACATTTATAAATTACTATTACATTTTTTTTAATAATAAAATATGATTCATTTTTTTTAAACTAACTACAATTTTGATATAAGTAGGTATAAATTCATTGAAAGCAAAAAACATTTTATTTTCAACTTAGAATAATTGTTATACGTATCTAAGTATAAATGCAATATTTAATAAAACATATAAGAAAGTTTTATTAGAATATCTAAGTATATAAAATGCATAGAAGAATACTAAATTAATAAACATGCTATAGGTACCTAAGTTATTTTCCCTATTTTTTTTTCGTAACATGCTTCAAATCTTTAAAATATATATTTTTAGCTGTTAGATTATTTGTTTGTTGAAAAAAATGTCTAAACTTTTTCATATAGGCAATTACCTATTTTAAATCTTTAATCTTTCTTTCAACGTACAAATGATAAATCTAATGAATAATGATGATTAAAATGTTTTAAATAAAAAAACATTATGTATAAGTACTTATTTGAAAATAACTTTTGATAACTCTAAGAATAAACTTTAAATAATTAATTAAAAAATTATAAAACTTGTGAAATTACTTCAATTTAAATTGTAAGTATGTTTGTTTCATAAAACTTTTAATAATTTTTTGTTATACATATAACTATGAATATTGGTTTAATTTTGTAAGTATAATATTATAAATCCATGAAAGACTATATTAATTTATATTTAGGTATAGGTACTTAGAAGATAGTTGAAAGTACTCGTTCATGATCAAAATAAGTAGGAAGAAGGACCGGAGGTATACGGTTGATTCTTGACATGTTAAAAAATATGAATAATTTTTCTATTGGGGGTTTTAAGACTTTTATTTTAAAAATATTTTCAGTAATATACTATTTCATATTTCAAAAAGTTGAACAGAAAGGTCCAGGCCCATATTATATAAATAACCAACTAGATACTTATAAAAAATTGCACATTCACTTTGAAAATGAGGAAGTTCATGTCACCCCTTTACATCAGTACGGTAATGACGTGGTTAAAGAAGTATTTGAGAAGCGGTTGCCTCTGGGTTTTTTCATGGGTTGAGTGAATGTGTGTATGCATAAATAATATATTTTATGAATAAAATCACATTTATAAAATGTTTTAAGGAAATATATCTAAGAATATTAATTTATAGATATTAATGAGTAGGTGTTTGATACAAATGTTGAAATGTATCCGTACCTGAACAATTTTCAAATGCCTAAGGATTAATATTATTCAACTATATAAAAAATGTAAAAATGAGTATTTTAAGTGCTACATCTTAGTTTAATTTCTAAAAAAATAATTTTAACCCATTATTGACACGTCTATTAGTATAAATGACAATTATATGTTATAAATAATACAATAATGGTAAAAAAATCTATGTGATGGTTTTATAATTAGGAAATCTTCATTCTAAAAACATTTTATTTTACCTTAATATATTAACATTATTTTTTTTTGCAATGTAATTAACTTTCACAATAATCATATAGTGCAAATGAAAAAAAAAATTAATACGAGTACAATTCATCAATAGACCAAAACATAATGTTTCGCAACATATTTGACAACTTAAATGTCTTTTTTTAACAGGAATTTTGAATACAATTTTTTGTTTGATTCATAAATAAGCTGAAATACCAATTATTTGTTATTCAAAATAATATAATTAAAGTGTCTTAGTATTTTATATTTTGAATGAAGGAACATATGTATAGATGCCCATAACACGGCAATGTGTAATGTGTTAAGTCTTAATTTTTGAATAAGTTTTCATACAAAAGAATTTATACAAAAGTTTGAAGCTTTAATATTTTATCAATTGGATATAAAATCTTATTGGTTTTTTAAAAGGTCCATTTTACGATTTTTTCAGGAGTTTAAATATGAAAGAAATGGAAAAAACATGAATAATTTTAAACAACAGCTTAAGGTCCATTTAGAATCATTTTTCGATATTAATGAATTATTTTCACTTTCAAATTCAATATTAAAACACAGCTTTATCATATTAACATAATAACATATTATATAAGACAAAGTCAGCAATTCGAAACAATAAGTGTTCAGAACTCTGCAGATGACAGTGTTAATTTTTATAGTTATTATTATGACATAGCATTTATTATGTATTTATGTTTAATATCTAAATTTTTAAAACTAAAATAATTACTTAATAAGAGTTATTAACCAAATAAATAAATATTTTGATTTAAGATCTCGGAATCTTAAAAAATAAAATATATTATTTAAATTTAAATTTATAAATTAAATGTTCATAAAGAATTTCCCATTTTTATTTTTAACTGACTCTCTTTTTCATCTCTTGGAATTAGGATCTTATATTTCAGTAATGTAACGATGTTCATAATCAAGTTTATTTGATTTTTTTCATAGTTTAGCTACTCAAAGAATAAATAATACAATTCTCTTAAAGAAAAATGTTCTCCTACTTTTTAAGTTTTGTGTCGTAATTTATTTCTAAACTTCAAACTTTAACTTTTTACTCGCAGCTTTGAAGTTGGATGACTTTTTAAAACCTAAAGTTCCTAATATCAATTAACTATTACGTATATTATGTATCAAAAATATAACCAATAGGCAATCATAATTAAATTGTTTAGCTTTTTTACAAACTATAAATTGCATTAATCACTTTTTAAAATAAAATTAATTTACTAATATCAGTAAAAAGTAGTTCAAGCTTTAAAAATATATATTCAAAACAATATAAGACATAATTCTAAATATTTAGATTCCAATAAATAAAATACCTATAATTAGTAAACATTACTCTGTTTATTGATTTTTCATAAGGTTTACTTAAGAAATAACTTTAACACTTTATTCACAAAAAATAAATAAATACCGAACAAAATATTTATTAATTTATGTTCAGAAAATAATTTACTAGAATTTGTATAATAAAGCATATTTTTATGCTGACTATAATATTCGATTACTGCTAATAAAAAATAATATTCAAAAGTGCAATACATCGAAATTTTCTGAAAGCTTTGATATAATAAAGTTCCAGAAATAAAGATTCAAAAGTATAAAAAATTATTTGAAAAAAAACATATAAGGTAAATAAATCAAAAATGTATGTATTTTAATTTAGAAATAAAAATGATCGCATTTATTTTTAATTTCACATTCCTATACACTAAACATTTTATGATTAGTTTAAATTGTTTGTTTTATAACTTATTACAGCTCTTTTTGTTTTTAGACCAATAAATATAATAGATGAATATTTGTCATCAAAAGTTATTATACTTTAAAGATATTATTAAAATACGTGTGACTATACCTGGAGTATTAAAATATTTTCAAATCTTGTTTTGATCAGTAACAATTTTTAATAATTAAGAATAAATCTTAAAAATAAATATTACGTCACAAGTGTCTTATTATAACCCTAATGGCCTAATATACAATATTAAAAAATGTTATATTTTAGAAAAATATGAACTATTATATATATACATATATAATAATATGTATATTGTATATCAATACATAAAACCACTTAATGAAGCAACAATATACAGAATATAGAAGTCATTTCCCATTGTTTATAGAATTGATAACTTCTCATGGTTTATTAGATCAAATCAAAACACTCAGATAGGTTGAAGTTTGAAAACTATTTTGTTTAAACTTTTCGGTCGAGATACACAAACTATTGCATCATCTATCTACACCCACTTGAATTGAAATTTTCACTAAAACTACAGTCTTTGAACAAACTATTTTTTCCAATACTTTTGTAAATTGTTATGGAATGTATTTCTTTTCGAAAACTTTCAAAACACGTTTAAGTTGAAAATCATAGGAACCGATTACAATAAAATCTCCACAGTAGACATAAAGTGTCCCTCCTCATTCAGTTACTTATGAAATTATCCACAGAAAATAGACACGTTTAAAATATACAACTGATTAAAACATATATAGATGTATTCCAACTAAAACTAAACGTTTTGGGTAATCTTTTAAAAAAAAAACTACTGGTATAAATTACTGTTCAAGCAGAGTTTTAACTGTTTTATCTACTTAGATGAGAATTTAAATGAAATTGCGTATTTGTAAACGAGATTTCAAATTTCTGAGAATCATAAGCAATTAGTTCTATGTTTTTCTTTATCTAACTTTAATTTCTTTATACACAAACTAATACACAGGCTTACTGGTTGGTGTGTTTCTTTAACTTCTAAAGATTTGGTGTCTGCACCTGAACGAATTAACTACTTTCTACCTTTAATTTTGAAAAACACTCAAATGATAGATTGTGTATACGATAATAAAGTTTTTAATATAAACATAACATCAGAAACTTTATAAATAATTGAAACTACAGTTTAGTGTACTAGTGTAGCATACAATTACAATAAAATACTTACGGTTATAAAAATAGTGTTTACTTTTCCTAAATAATTTAGTAACATAAATCTAATGGGATGTACTCGTATATCAAACATAACAAAACGTAATACTTTATAGTTTGTGTTTGAAAAAACCCTACTTATATTCAAAATGTAAATAGAACATAGCTAGGCTATGATATAATAACTACTTCATAGTTCGTATTACTGTTTAGAATACTTAAGAAGTCAATTTGCATAAAATTAATTATTTTTTAATAATATTTATTAAAATCCACTACATATCTATTATTAAATGGTGACTAGAAAAAATAAATATAAAAATAATAATCCATTATACACAGTTTTAGTTTCGCCAGATCTAATAATAGAGATATACCTAGTATTTTTTAGTTATCAACACCTGGAGAATAAAAAAACCATCTGATTTAAATATTAAAAATAATATCATACTATGGGTTTTCATTATTTACGTATTATGAGTACAGACTACAGAGTATAATATAAATACTATATAGATGATAGGCATATAAATCATAAATATTATTAAGTATTGAATGAAGTAAATATTCAGCTATAATATGACACAATAATATCGAATGTAGAAAAAAAATCGGCCTAAAGACTACGATGATGGTAAAGGCTTAAGATATTTTAATGTTTTGGTGATGCTGTGGTACTTTGCTCTGGGTAGGGGAAGGGAGGACACACAAATAACGATAAATCTCTCGTACGACAATGCCAGTATGGATATCGGAGCACTTATTGGTGCAGCTTCGTGTACCGTAATTATGTAAACCATAATACTTAAACATGATGTACAGTGTATACTTAATGATGTGTATTATAGTAGTAGTATTATTATTATTATATATAAATATAATTACACATATATACCTACCTTACGAAATATTCGAAATTAATTTACACCAAAAAAAGAGTGTATATTATATATTATTATTATGAAGCGGACGCGGTAGTATCATCACGTTTGCATACTAAAAAAATTCAAGAAAAAAAAACAGTGAAAAAAGAGAGGAATTCCGTGGTATTCAAATCTCTTCCGAGAAACGCGATCGTTTTCATTAATTCTGCTGTCGCCTCCGACGCAGCCGCCTTCATTGTGCGGTGGTGAGTCCAGTGGGAAGGGAAGGCGCGAAAAAAAAATTACAACATCGTGGTCCAAATTATTATATTAATATTATATTATGTACGAACTATACATACACACTGTACCTATGTACCGACACTATTACGTACACGTCTGATGCATTAATAGCAATACTACTGAACTGCAGTATATAGTTTACACTTTACATTCGTAGAGTTGAGCTTTATTATCTATAGGTACGCAACATTAATGAATATAAATCTTTGCTCTGGAAATTAATCGAATTCATTTCCAACATGAAAAAGAAACACTATATTATACAGAGCAGTGTGCCCATAACGAAACGTTGTGGTAACAAGAATATTATTTGTTGATCATAAATTAAATGTAGGTATAAACATAAATTTCAATACAATCCGTTTCAGATCGTACATAATATTATGTATATAGAAGAGTAGAGGAACCTATACCTACGTTTTTTTTTGTTTTCCATTAAACATTGTAATTTATTATACTATGTGGTACATGGTATATGGTATACATCTTTAAATCTTTTATTTTAGTTTCAATACTTTAGTAGGTAATATAAGCAGATCTTTGGCACCTATATAAACCGATACATTTTTTAGAGTTTCAATAAATTAACGGGGATAATGAAGTTTTATCATTCGTTCAGAATAAAGTATGATTTATAAATAGGTACATCTGATCGTATAAATAAGTTATTAATTATAATTAATACATTTTCTTTGGGAAAGCTCAATATAATATTTAAGAATTGATAAGACAATGCATAATTATACTTTAAAATATAATAGATAGTATACCAGTAATAGATGTACCAGGTACATTTGTGTGCGCTAACTGCAGCACGGGTAGGTATAAAATATTAAAATATAATGACACCCAATTGTCCCTTGAATAAAAAAAACCATATAAAAGTCAGTGATTTGGAATATTTATGCAGCCATTGAATCCGTGTACTGTGTAGGCATGTTTACAGTAGGTATAGGTATGATATCTACCGTATATAAACTATAAATAGTATACACTATAATATAGTAGGTATACTATATACACGTCTATACAATATATATATAGTAACAACCAAATGTTTCCCAAGAGGGCCCATCAATCAATTATTTTTGTTTTGCATCTATAACAATGTTAAATAATTTTACTAATAAAATATAAAAATGTAGATATTCAAATACAACGATGAGAGTGAGACCAGTCTCTGAGATCGCCCCACTGATACAGTAACTACCGAAAACTAAGTAAAAACCGAAAACTGGTCAATCAGCAATATACTTGATGTGTACCACTACAATAGGTACCTGCTATGTATGATTTTAGTATATTATGTCAAAGTTTAACATCATAACATCAAACATGAATATTTAAAATTTAAACCAATTTTATATAATTATTAGTGTACCTAGGTTTAAAACACAAAGATTTGATAGCGCGTTTTTTTACTGTTAGGTGCATAATTAAACGTCGACTCCACGTTTTAAAATTTTGCTATCCAAGTATCCAACTTGGTAATAATTTATTTTCAAATTTAAATATCAATAAAAGCCTATATAATATTTAGCCTATATTATAATAACTTAGATAATATTCTTACCTCTAAATTCGATAACAGATTAATACATTATAATATTGTTGTACTAACAATAGAAAAGTAATAATTCTCAACTAAAAAGTTCTATTTTGTATGTTTACCTACGTTTATAAGACAAAGACAATAAATGCGAGTCTAGCGTCCAATTAGTTACCTACTTCAAAACGTAATCCTCGCTATATTTTTTAATTTCAAAAGTTTTATAGACTTTCAAGCATCAAAACTTTATTTCCAAAACCCACCAAAAAGGGTCGCTATATTATATGTCAATGTTATGAACTGTCTATAAAATATAACATGACATAAAGTTACAAAGACGAGAACTTAAATTTTTTTTTTTGTATCATCAGTGTGTATACTGCAAGCACAACACGCGTTCCAAATATAGATATGATTTTAAAGATTGTTGTTTAAATAGGCTTTTTAAGTATCTAATTCAAGTGAAACAATTATTGTTAGCGCAGCGATCACAATTTTTCTATTCAAATTTACAATATGACGGCCGGGGCTACTCCTAGATAATGAATATCTATAATAAATAATGACAATGCATCGACACTGCCAGTTATCGCTCAACAGACAAATCGGCGTAATAAATCAGTATAAATTATAATATTATTGTACCGGTCCAGACAATATCGACGGAACAAGTGCGTGGGGGGTGGAGAAAATAACGATTAGAGATGCACAAAAAGTCTGACTTACCTGCGCGCAAAATAGGCTGCTGCGGTCGGCGCAGATTATCACCACGACGACGACGACGAGAAAAGTGCAGCGACAACAGACCACTTCCACCACCAGCAGCACAACCGAAACGGTCGCCACCACCGCCGGTACTACTACGGTACAACTATACGACGACGACGACGACGACGACTACGACGACTACGAGCGCGACTACTAGTGCCGCGGCCACCGGCGTCGACGCGACAACGACCACGTTCGTTCGGTCTCGTTTGCCAGTCGCCGCCAAGCGCCGGTCCGGCTACTGCGGCGACGACGTGAACGGCGCTCAGCCGACATCGCGCGCGACCGTTCGCCGTCGGTGCGATCTCGCTGTCGCGTCTCTATGACGGTATTATTATGTACCGTGTATGTGACATTGCGAGTGCTGTAGTATGACACGCGATATAGACAGTCGTCGGGGAATCGATGCGGTCCGACCGCCGAACGACGACGTCTCCCCGGCCGACCGTAGCACTCCGCATGAATGGGCACTTGACGAGTTCGCACACGCACGCACGCACGCACTCGTATAGTCGCCGTCATCGTCGTCGCCGCGGAGATCCGCTCGCATCCTGTTCCGACACCCGCCCCGCGGCCGCCTACACCGCCCGCGCCGAACATGCACTCGCAGCCGCCGCGATGGCCCTTCCCGCGCGTATAAGCCGCCGGCCGCCGCCACTCGCATTTATCCTTTATAACGATTGTCAACGATCACTTGCTGCGCGCGCGCGCACACCTCGGCCGATTCGCATGATTTCGCGGTGGCGTTTGGACCGCGGGAACCGCGAGTGTACGCGATATTTGGTACATCGTAATATTCTACACAATATGTAAATAGGATCGGCCGGTGTCCTGCAAGATTGGTCAAGATGTAGCGGGGGGGGAGGGAGAAGCAAGAGGTTATTTTGAAAGCCAAATTATAGCGGTACCCACTTATCAAAAATGCAGATTTTATAATATTCTTATTTCGGTCAAGTATATAATAATAAATGTCATAACTACTTCGTGAAATGGAAACGTCTTTAACACACTTCTTGCAACACAAAAATCTTTCAGGAAATTATCGCATTAACTTGATATCGTGTAATTTGTTTCACGATGTGGTCGTTCACAAAATTAGTGTACCTACTGAAATAACATATCTACCGCTCTCATAAACTACGATTATAACCACGTGTTCGCGTCAAAATATACAATATAATATCTAAAATTCACATTCTATAGGTACATTTATTACCTAACTATCTGAAATGTTTAGATTATATTGGTTGTGAATCATGATGGCTGCCATATTAGCATGTCGATGTGATACATTGATATTCAAGTGTATAGTTCCAATTGGAATTTTGATCACATTCTACTCTATATTGAAACATTTCACTCGCTGTATCTATGTCTTCGACTCTGTGTATACGATTACAAACTATAACTAGTAACTATTTTATGAAATATGGATGATTTTAATAATAAAAAATGAGAAAATATTAATCTTCATAGGAACTTCTGACGATAAACTAAACACAAAAGTACCTATACCTACTATAAGTAGGTGCATTTCCCTGGCACGATACCTCTGAATTTTGGATTCAAACCAAAGCATATCGTTAGTGCTGGTATGTGCTTGGATTCAATCATTTGTGCTACAGCCCCTAATTAGCTACAAGTGATCTTTAGTGGGGATGGTATTGAGTCATGACGCAACTTCAACTCAAAATCTTGGAATTGTAAATGAGCCATTATTTAGTGATTTGCTACTGATATCATATACCATTATTTCGACGTTAGTAATCGATTACTTTTGAAGTTTCCTCGAATTTAATTAGGGGGTTGTAAAGAACAGGACGTGAATCGTTTGTTTTTATTCTTCATTCAACCGTTGTTGGTTTACTTATGGTAAAGTTATTCACCTCACTGACAAGGGGGTGCTCTGGTCCTAAAACGAGTATAGACCATAGGGTAACTTTATTTCCCTAAAATTTTATCAGAAATTGTTTTAGGTAAATAGCTCAAAATTATTCACAGGTTCTCTTTATTTATTTCTCATAGTTTTTAGGTTCAATAACTTATTTGTATGAATAAAATGTTTAAAATTTACGTAATCGTAATAATTACAATAATCATTAACAATTATTGTGAACATCAAAGTTCCCAAATACCTGAAATACCTATATGTTTTTAACATCTATAAAGGATGCTTATAGATCATTTTTAATTTTTAATCCGTTTCAGCTCGTACGTACATGCATTTAAAATATTTATAATTAACATAATTATCTACTAATTAACTATTAATAGATGCCATTAAAAAAGTGACGACTCAACGTTTCTCCTGGATATTTACCCACATCAGGCCACGGTACTGTATAGTGTACACCATATTTTTATAATTAAATTCAGTAAATGTGTAATACATTTTTAACGAGTGCGACAAAAAAAGATTATCATGTTTCACACAAATACAATGTAGATATTAACAGTGACCGAGAAAAATGTAGGTAGTCACTACAAAATAAATTTAAGGTAACATAATATATTATTGGTTATTATAATAGTTTATATGTATATTGTGTGTCATACGAAGACTTTTATGAAAAATTAAGTGCCAACGATTAATATGGTCGCCATAAACGTACTGGACATGATCATATGGAGATATATATGGAAAATGAGTACGGTGCTGTCCAATAAATATTCGATTTGGGTCCAGCTATTAAAACCTTTCTATTTATATAAATAATAGTTAGGTACTACGTAGGTTCAACTTGTAATAGTAAGAAAGGTGTAAGTCGAAAATTGGTAATCAAGCCTATAGTAAAGACGTCTTCAACGAGAGTGGTCAAGTTGACTTGGTTGATTTCGGAAATTCAGATCATATTACCTGAAGGGAAATATAAATGGATTTTGAACTACCAGGATCTTCATACAAAATTTATATCTCTATTACCTCTTGAAAGTAAACAAGCAGGTGAATTATAGTGTCTAATTTAGTTACATTTTTTCTAACTACTAATGAAAATTGTTCAAAGTGACAACTCTAGAGAATTTTTTGATTTCCTAATAAATTAAATTAAGGAACTTTGACCTGAATACATTATTATGCATGGAAGACTAAGACATCCTCAGAATCAAGGAGAAGAAAATTCACCGACAGCCTGGGTCTTGCACTATCCTGCAAACTTTAAAAGCAGTGTAAAATCTTATATCTTATAACTATTATCAGAACTCAGAAGTTTAATAATTAAATATATTTGAATATTGAGACTAACATCAAATATTCAATTTTTTGTAGTTGAACCATAATAATGGGAAGGTTGGTACAAAACAGAATTTTGTGTCACGTATCAGATGGGTAGGTACAAAAGTACTCGTGAGTAGAATTATTTAAATCTTATTTACCGTTGTGCGATATTTTGGATCTTAAGATTTTGGATAGTTATATCATTTAGTTTTAAAGTTTAAACATATCTTTTTAAGTACTAAGTAAATACACCACATGGATTTTTATCTCTGAAACCCTCTATTTTGAAAATATTTTTTTTCTTTTTAAATAAAATTATTTTATCAACAATAAAAATAAAAGTAAGTACAATAGGTAATTTTTAATTTCACCAAAATGTTAAGGATGAAAAAACTCACATTAACAAAGAAAAAATGTTATTTTTTGGTCGGTACTATAGACTTAAAAACAAAATTTTGAAGTTTTTTGACCATAACTTCCAAAGAAAATTTCATCGAGTTTTAATTTAGCATGCAAAAACGCACATTTAAAAAAAAATAACATAAAAACTAACCAGCATTTATTCAAATATTTCATATTTTCATCTATTAGTTATTTCTTAAATATCTATCTAGAAATACCAAATCTAAATAAACAAAATATAATTTTCATAAAAGAAATTTTAACTAAGCAAAACGAAAAATTAACACAAAGATTTCATGTAAACGATCAATGTTTTTTTTCTAATTGTAAATAATTGTATTGCACATATTATAGTTTATATTGAATGAATTAAATAGTTATACCAATACGTACCTAATACCTACTATATTATATATTATAAAAATAAAATATAAACTAAAAAAATGTATATATTATTATTGATTTTTTTTTTTAATTTTGATTGTACCTATAAATAATAATATAGATACATTTATAACTTTCTCCTAAATTACGGGAGATTTGAAAAAAAAGTGATAGTTATTCTTCAAAAACTGCTTTACTTAATTGTTATTTCTGATTCAGTAGTCAATAATTCCAACACAAAACAACTTCTTAGTTCATAGTTAACCTCTAATATTTTTGTAATATTTATATTATTTCTGACTAATTGATTAAAACAATAAAAATGTTTGAGTTGTAATAATTAGTTTTGAAGTTCAAATCGAAGCTTATAAACTATAGCAGTAATTAAAATATATAATAAAATTAATTTATTTACACAATAATATGCCAATATAAATTTACCACCATCTAAATGGACCAAAAAAATTGGCAACAGGGTAGATTTATCTCCCGCCTAAATACGTGCCTGTTGCTAAAGATATGATGTTAATAACCTAACAACGTAGGTATGTACCTAAAAAGTGCTAAAGAAATGCTTTAATAACTTAAAAATAATAATAAAAAAAGCGAGTAAGAGGGTGACGCACTGCTGTACAGTACCTACGTGTATAAGTGGATCACTGTAACGGATGGCGTTAAATTTGAATTCAATGATACACCTAATATCATTGTATGCGAAAAACGATTCTGAGCAGAAATGGTTTGTCAGTCTAGGATATTTTATATTTATATTGTTAATCTTAATACGATAGCCAGTAAGTTAAATT
>PVMI01024150.1:0-24301 GCA_008528875.1 Aulacorthum solani
CACATTTTTTTAATAATTTAATGGTTTTTTGACAAACCATATTTTAATTATTGTATACATTTCACACAGACACACAGTAAACAATATTTTGTGTTGTTACTTCTTATACTCATTATAGTTGTTATTATTTATTGTTATTGGGAGTAGCTATTTTTATTTTTATCAGCTTAGTAATGTTTATCTAGAAATAACCCGCATGCAACACTGCAATAGCCGTCCCTGATAGTGTTATTATTAAACTCAATACCGGTACCTATTTTACTAATATAACCGGCAACCAGACACACCGCACCCTAATACATTATAGAGTATAGACAGTCTGACAGTACTACACTTTACAGTAGACATAATATTTTAGTTATTGGCAATTGGGTTTTTAGAGTTCATAGTTGTCTAGTTATATACGTTTTATGCTGTCATGTCATGCTCTTACTCTCTTTCTTACTTTGTTGTTGTTTAGTTTAGTTGTTCGCAATAGTTTTATTTCTAAATAATATTTCCACAATGCATAAATTTTTAATAAAATTAAATGGTAAGTACTACCTTATTCATTATTGTAAGCTCAAATGTAGTGGTACCTCTCTTTAACAAACTTCTATTTAACGAAACTATATAAAAAATGTTGTATGGAATCATACATTTTTCTTTCAAACACGTTTCTATTTAACAAATTAATTTTGAGTTATTTTTCTGCAATAAATTTAAAAACTTATGTTACATAATTATAATTTTATAAAGTTCACACTTGTCAAGACAATCAGCTTTACAGGTCAATAGGTACGACCATTTTTATAGTCAGAATGGTACAAAAGTTTTTCAATAACAATAATAGTATAATACTGGATATCAGAAAGTTCTTCGACCACAAAGAATAAAAAAAAACTTTAATATACATACTTAACTATATAGATAATTTAAATTTATTTTTATTTATTTACTGATATTATGTTTTATTATTTTCATGCATTTTATACATTTAAAATTAGTCTAATAAATAAAAAAAATATTATTTATTTTCAACAAAATTTCTATTTCACAATTTTTTTTTTTAAAGAACCTTCAAATTTGATAAATAGAGGTCCAACTTTATTTAAATAAAAGTCATTGACTGTAAATATATATTATTTATTGATAGGTACTATGTTTTTTGTTTTTTTTTAGTAACTGATTCAACTGGTAAATCTTATGATAATATTGCTAGTTGTAGTAGTGAAGCTATTAAAAAAAAAAAGTTTAGTACTGGATAATGTTTTTGAACAATTAGAAGGTGTTAAAGGTAGAAAAATGGTAAGGTGCAGTATATGCTATCGCCATAAACAGACATTATTAATGCATATCAAGCAAAAAAATCATATTCCAGCTATATGTAGTGAACTAGGTACTGCCCCACGTAAAGAGCTTTTAAAAAACCACCTCCAATCAGTTGAGCATGTTGAATGTGTTAAAGTATTTCAACTATCAAAATTAACCACGGATAAAATTAAAAAAATTGCCCCAATGGACAAATGTATATCTCAACAAAACCAAAAATTAGCAAATAAAATTGGTCGTTTTATGTGTACAATATTTAATGATGCTAAGCGCGGTACATTAAGTGCTTGGTCATGGTCATCACGAGAAATAGTAGACTTAGAACGTAAACATTTAGATCTAGCTAAAGAATTTCAACCTTTTGTACCGAAAGAAGGCGATTTACAATAAATTAATCCAACAAATTATACAGAGTTTTTAAAATGTATTGTTCAGGCTGATGTTATTAATCTTAAAAATAAATTAGATAAATGTCTTGCAATTTCTTTAAGAGTTGATGGATCCGTAGATCGAAGTCAAATAGATAACATTCATATTTTAGTTAAAATAATTACTGAAAATGGTGATCCAGAAATGTTATTTATTGGTTTTGAAGAACCAGAAATTAAAGGTGCAATTGGACATTTTAATGCAATCAAAATTGTATAGTGTAAATTATTTGAATGGGATAAAATATTACCAATGATTTCTTCTTTTGTCACAGATGGTGCTAATGTTAATATTGGACAAAAAAAGGGTCTTTGGGCGTTATTTGAAAAAGACAGGGAACATTATCACATATTTATTATTCTTTAAAAATCATACTTTAAAGTTTGTATTTTATGAATATTGCTCTCTTGAGGTCTAGCATACACTTCAAACGCACAGCAACAAATTAGAAAATAGCATGATAACTGGCTAACCACTTTTTATAAATTTTGCTACTCGACTTCTGTACATACGTTGAAAATATTATGTTTGCTATAGAAATAACTTTTACAAGGTTATTTTGTTAAATCTTTTTGTTATTTACACTAAGTTATTATTCGACGCCGATGATTACCTAGGTGATTTTGTTTAATGTCTTTTTTTGCAATATTGTGTATAGTAAACTAAATAGTTACCTCATTAACAAGTCCAACTACTTGGAAATTGTTTCTCAACAACAACCAATGCACCAATATGACCAAATTGTCCTCGGGCTTATTAACATCTTTTTTGAAATATTCAAATGTAAGTAACCAAAACTTAGAACTGTTTTCTGCCATGGTGTTCTGGAGTTCTGTACCGAAAATTTGACAAAATTTTAATCTAACAAGTATACATAACAATAACTCACGACTTTTATTATTAATAATAAATATACAAATCACAAATACTATTATTCTATAATTCTGTGTCCTGTGGTAACCACGAATTAAGATATTATACAGTAATGCCGGGAATGGAGAAGCTGTATTATATACGAGAGATAGACGCAAATTTATTGTACGATACTGTTTATCAGCTTGCTATCAAAACGGACACAAAATATTTTGTTGTGTCATAGTAACAATATTGATAAGAGGTATGGTAACTGTTGATTAGTGAACTTAAGAACTCACGATAACATTATCAGTTATCGTTACTCTAATAATTTCTAAGTTTCCGACTCACTATTATATAATATATAATATTTAAATGGCGTTTACTGAACTACCTAGTTCGGAATACTTCGAAACTATTCGTTCACGAACGACACGAGCCTCTAACGAGAACTCTCGTTTCGTATGTTCTGTGCTTCGGATACAATAGTTTATTCGTCCTATATTTATCTTAATTCGTGGAGGTACTTAATCATATACACAAATACAGTGGCGGCTTGTGGGTTTTCAATGAAGTAGTGCACCTCCAACAAAATATAACTAATATTGTATATATACATATATATATTATTGATTGTATTAAACAATAGTTTACGAAATACTTCACAGCTAATAATAGGAGTATAATAAACGAGTGTTAGTAAAAATAAATTATAATTCGCTGAAAACTATTTAATTGGTCATGTGTTCATCAATTCCATTATAACGCGGGTTGAGTGTTTTGAATTTAGACATTGTACAAAGTACCTATGTGTAGGTACAGCAAAGTATGTGTGCAGTAGTGTACCAAGATCTATAAAGTAGGGTTAGTCAGTTTTAGGTGAGGAACCATAAAAGTGGTAAATATATCTGTGACAGTGTGACGAGACAATAGACCTCCATCGAATGATTATCACTTATTCACTTATCAGCAGGGATTGTAAGTTTATGCATAGTAAAAAAATCATAGGCAAATTTTGAAGTAATAAAATAGGTAGGTACATCCATTTTTTATATGAATTTCAATTCTTTTACTTCTTATACATTTTATAGGTAACACTCAAAAACCTAACTTTACAGATCGACAAGTTCTTGTCATTATTATGTTATTATTGCTATTAAATCTGTTGTATATTATTTAACCGTGTTAGTACGAGAATAAAAAAAAAAATAGAAACAAATACTATAATTTTATAAATTGGAAAGTAAATAAGGAACAAAAAAAAAAATTCAAATATTTATTCGTTTTGAAATATTTTTTTATGAAAAAATATGCGATATAATAACTCTGAGAAATCTGCTATATGCCAAATATGCCTAAATGCCTCTACACCCAAAATATATGCAAAAACATGCATTATTGAATTTTATATATTTATTACCTACTATTGTTATGAAATTAATTTGTATCTCAGTTATTTTGTGTTGCAAGAAAAACATGCAAATGCTTCAACTTACAGCCCTGCAGTTATCAGTTATTGTATACTAATTAAAATCTACAATGATAGATCTACCATTAATAAATAGATAAGTCACTAAGTATTAGTATATAAGTAAGTATATTATAGTAAGTTGTCGTCATTTTTAATAATGCTTTTTCTTCACTAGTTATTAGTTCTTACAACTATTTAGCTACATTGATCTTATTTTTTTAAAATTTTATTTAAGAAAATAAATTAATAGATTTATAATGATAAAAATTAAGCTGTAACAATAATGGTCATATTTTGGTTTATGACGAGTCTATATATATTAATAATTTTTTTTTACAACAGACAATATACCTATATAATATGAAATTAAACAACTATTGCAGCCGGTTAGGTTTTAAACGGTAGAGTGAGTTCTAAAAATTATAATGCCTTCAACGACAATGTACATTTTTTGAAGCCACAGTCAACAGATGTATATTGCATTGAAACAGAACAACATTTTTAAAACCTTAACACCTATCTTCTAACCTGACATTTTAAATTAATATATTTCAGAATATTACCTATATGAAGTATGAACTAATTAAATAAACTAATTATGAATAATAATTAGGTACATAAGTCATAGGTAAGTTAAAAGTTTCATTAAAAGATTTTGCATTGATTTTTATAAATAAAACAATTTTATTATAAAACAAAATCAATGCTTGTTTAATCAATGTTATAATTTCGTTTATTTTAATATTTCTGTTATTCAATTATTTCAAATCACGTAGACTCAAGAAGGTAGTCATTTCTTAATAATTATATCCTGAACAAACTATTTAAGAGTAAAATGAAGCATAAAAAGTTTTAATTAAGCTAAACATTATTTTGTATTTATTATTCTAATAAAATCATACTTTAGCGATGTATTTTATGAATACCCTTTTATTGAGGTCTAGCATATACTTCACACACACAGTAGCTAATCAGAAAATATCATGATAACTGGCTAACCTCCTCTTTATAAAACTTGCTACTGCACTTCTATACATACCGATAGTGTTCTGACGTGTACAAATGCTCGGCCATCTGGCCTTCGAAATAACTCTATCCAAATGTTATATTCTGAATTTCTAAATTTCTAATTTCATATTTTTAAATATAATCTTTATAATATTACAGGTACTTACTTAGTTGTATTTTTATGATTTATATTATCAATTTTTCAATTTTTCTTGAGTTTGGGTAGGTAGAGCACATATACAAAAGCCGCCACTGAACAAATATAAATTGAATGGTAGGTATTTTAAAAAAAAATGCACCGAGAATCAATCTCGGTTTGAGGTATTTAAGGTGAACAGTGGCAACAGAAGTACAGAATAAAACGATCTGTTTTATCTATCTAAAACTCAATACAAATATTTTGACTGTTTTTATGTTTTGTTTTCTAATCGTCCAGTAACTACTGTAAGTCACTAAGTCGTAATAATTAGCAATTACAACGCAAACCACAGTTTATTGTCACGCATAATTGAAACTAAAAAAGAAAATTAAGAAGCGGGAGACCAAAGACGGCAAAAAGACGAGAAAATAAACAGAAAGCATGTCTTGTACTGTTATCTCTCCTACCGCTTATAAGTTATCAATTATTACTTATCACTAACGTTAATCGTTATCAATATGCCGTGCTTGATGATTTTTTTTTTCATTTAATTTCGATAATAATTTTGATATAATAATACCATAATATTATTATTCAGTAATATTATTAAATAATATCCGTATCCCTTCTCACGACCATATGGATTATCTTTAACAGTGTCCCTTCCTCACACAGTCATCAAACGCACATACGCATACGTCATGTCTGTTGATTTGTCATTAAATGATTGCGATTCCGTAAAGTATAAGTATTGTATGTGAATACCCACACTGATTTCCATCTGATCTGGTTAGTTCAAGGCTGCTGAGAAAATGAAAACATTGAAAACAATCAGACGAAAAGTACTTGTTGGTGAATGGTAGTTTTGACTTTTAATAATTTCACAATTTTCGGACCCATTTTAAATTAATAAATACATATTTTTGGTGAACTTAAAATTATACTTCCCGTTTTACTCGTGATCACTTACCGACTGTACGAGTTTGTATAGTTCGTGCAATATTGTGTACAATACAATGTACGCTTGTTACTTCAGATAATAGACAGCAGCTTATAATATTCAATCAGGTAAGAAATTTTGGATAAAATTTAAAAAAAAAAATAAATTGTGTATTAAGCCAACTCTTAAGATTAGTATTTTATTAAGTATATACATTTATAGTTGATTAATTATGCACATTTCAAATGGTTTCTTTAATTTTTAGTTTAAACTGCTCTGTAGTCAATATTACTACATTGTTTTTATCCATTTTTTTCTCCCAACAAATTGTTAATCACTAAACAATATGCTCGATAATATGTAACTTTAGAAAAATAAACAATTTTCTTTTGTTTTTATACATTCATTTTATGAGTAATTAATATTAGGATTTTTTAAGTAGCCTACAGGTTATCAATGGTTTTGCTAAATATATTAAACAATTTATTATTTAAATCAAATAAATAAAGTTAACAAATTAAGTTTTGGCTTGTACTTACATGTTTTGCTTTTATATCTTATTTAGTATAGACCATTATTTACATGCATGCTTACTTTCATTATATTTTTAAATGTTGAATATATTTAAATTTCAGTTTTTGGATAACCTTTTTTGCTCAAAGTCGAGCTAAAATATTCTTTCTGAAGAAATTTTACCTAATGTTCCCTTAATTTAAGCGACCATGTCTCACATTCTGTTTTAACATATTTATTCTTAGATATATAAAAAGGAGGTATTCTTATCATATGTGGTCCACCACACTTTTTTATATGTCATATGAGCTCTACCACACACTTGCTATCTACCATATATGTTTCTGAATCATTTGCGGTCTATCACATCCATATTGCCTACCTATGATCATTCTAAACTATTTGACTATTCGATGATGATTAAGCTTTATATTAATGATATAAATTCTATATTAATAATATTATACACAATAAAACCTGGGTCCACCAATAACCGTAATATACACTCCTATACAGAGAATAATTTAAAATGAAATTGTAATGGGTACAAGAATACACTGTGATGAATGGCTAGCATATAAGACATTAGACACTTCAAAGGTACATACATAAAATCTTTAGCTATTCCTAATTGTTTATCTATTCCACCAGTTGTACTCACACACAAACTTTGAAAGTTTATTGGGAAGTTTAAATGTCGAATAGTAAACCAAATTCATGGCATATCCCCATCATTGTTGCCCGCTTATTGAGCAGAACAATGCTGGCATTTATAAAACAGTACATTTGAATGTTTTTTAAGAGATTTAAAATTATATTGTATCTAATGTAAATAATAAAAATTATGTATTTTTGATTTTTAATACATATACCTAGACATATTATAATTGCATATATTGTATAAAATTATTATTTTTTATTTTTAATTGTTTTAAGAGAATATCAGTTCATTGTTTGTTTCCTCTCTCTAACCAACACTCAACATAGACAAAACACATTTACACAGAATCATTTTTTTTATACTTTATAATAATCTTAGAGTAAAATCACCCATTACAAAATCAATAAAGAATACTTTTTTCAAGGGAATGACGTATAGATTTGTCTTAATATTGCCTCAAAAAAATTTAAACATCATTTCAATTTTCAATTTTTATTTTTATTTTGTAAGTTGAATACTAAGTCAAATAATAATAAAATATTATACCCTCTAAAATATTAACATTTACAATTTTTGTAATAGATAATTTTACTGTAAGGTTACTCAAAAATCATAAAAACAATTTTAGGTAAAAGCGTTTTAGCTATGTTGCTCGTGAGTCTGAGAGAGAAAACAAATATTGAACTGACATCCTTTTAAAGATTGTGCCTTGCATTATTGAATTATTATAACTATTATGTATAATTAAATCAAATATACTATAATTCCACTATATTTCTACTATTTTAACTATGAAAAGTATGTGATAGACCGCAAATGACATGTAGAAACAAACATGGTAGATGAAAAGTGTGCGGTAAACTGTATACGACAAGAATATTAAAAAGCGGTTAAGTTTGCAAAGCTCTGCTGTACAATAGTTGTGTAGAACCTATAGAATCACTCTAATGGATGTGTTAAACTTGAATTCAATAATCATTGTATAAAAAAACGATTCTGAGCCAAGATGATCTGTCAGACCATAATATTACTGATTAAAATTGCTCAGTAAATTGTATGATATTATTGTGATTAAAATAATAAATTGATTTTATTATTAGCCATCAGTGCTGCAGTATGTTAAATACATTTTTGCCATTGAAATAACATTTGAAAATGTCATTGTGTATACTTTATACAACATAATAATTTACTCTAAAAGTCTTAGGTACCACAAATAATATTTTAAAACTACAACAAATGAACTAAAATTGTTATTCTTGGTTTTAATATGTAATTTCATCAACATTTGAACTTAAAATGTCTGTAAAAAATAACTGTGATAATATAATTTTTTAATTTTGTGGTTACAGTATGAATTATATATGAGAATCCTTGTTTTAAATTTCTAATTCTTAGCTATAAATTTGTACATTATGTAATTTTTAGCAACAAAATAATTTCAAAATTTTTGGACATTCGAAAACCTAGAGATTTAAACTTTAAATACCTATAAAAAAAAAAAATAGAGCCTACGGATCTATACAATTTTTCAACTGTTATTATATCTACTTATGAGGAACCTTGTATTAAATTTTCAAGCTTTTTTACCCAACAAATACAAATTTATTGACATTTATAGAATGTAAAAATAAAAAAATTTAAAATTTAAAATGTTCATAAATAATTCAAAAGGAATCTAAATATTTTAAAAATGTTATCATATAATGACAATTATAAAATAAACATTTGATTAAAATTTCAAGTACTTATGGTATTATTTTTTGATTCATGACAACCTTTTTCTTAAAAATCAGGTTTCCTTTGTTTTTGTTTGTTTTGGGAACCATTGGGAATTTTTGAGTGAATTTTTTACTTTTAACCCGCCAAAGTACTAACTAGATTTACTTTTCTATCAAAAAAGAAGCTGTTAAAAAAATTTTTTACTGTCACTTTTACACCAAGTAGTCACATAATAAAATAGCTTTTCACGTTGCTACTGAATTGGTACTATTAGCTGACTATTACTTTTAGTGATAGTACCTATTCCAAGAACACTATTATCATTGATAAAAATAAATATGACTTATTTTTTTATCAGCGGTATTACGTCTTATAATTTATAAACCATTTATTATTATATATATTATATTCTGGAAAACAATCATGGTTGTATTATCCGTGTATATGTGCTAAAATTATTATTTATTAGTTACTGAATTTATGCAGTGCCTACACTTATAACCGCATGCAAAATATAAAGTGGCATAAAAAAAGGTGGGTCAATGCAAAGCAATGCCTGACCACCTAATCAATTCATCATTCAATAATTGGGAAAAAAAACACAATACCTTGTGTAATACCTTCCTATATAGTAGTATATAGTATTCATTATTCATTTTAATCATTTGTACACATTTAATATTCATATAATTTTTATAATTGATTTTATACATTTAATTCAAGTATTAATTTTCATTTTTCATTTGTCTGCCGGTCTTTCTGTTATACTCTGGATATAACCTATCTTCATCACTTTCTTCTTTTGCAGCTTAATGGTCCATTCAGAACCTGCACTGTTATTAGTAAGCCTCTCCATTTTTCTCTGTCCAAAGTCTAATTTAATGTTGCATTCCCATCTATCAGTCTCATATCTTTTTCCATTTTCTGCTTGGTCTTCTAAGTGTAAGTTTTTTTTATACATTTTTGTTGTCATAAAATTGTTTAACGCATCTCCATCAGCTCTCCACACATGTCCCGTCACTCTAGACGTTCTCATCTTATATATCTGAGTATATTGGGTTTTTCATATAGGCTGTATAGATCTTTATTGTGTCTTTTTTCATATATTTCTAGGTTGTCATTGTATACCGGTCTATATATATTTCTTAAGATTTTCCTTTCCATATAGCAGTTTTCTGTTGTTTTCTTTTGTCGAATACCAGGTCTAGGTTCTACTCTATCAGTCTTAGGTAGTTTGTGTACAGAGTAGTTTTTGATTTTCTTGGTATTAATTTCGATCTCAGCAATTTGTCTATGCTAAGGTAACATTTATTTCCAATTGATATTCTTTTTTTCCCTATGCATGTTGTTACTGTTGTTATATAACAGCAGTAACCCAAGTATTTGAAATTGTCCCCCTTTTGAAAACTAATATTTCTCATTTCAATGTTTTACTGGTCTATATTTCTTCTAGATTGTACCATAAGTTTAGTATTTTCTTTGTTGATACATAAACTAGTGTTTCTGCTGGCTTCTATTAATTTAGAAAGTAAGTTTGTAACTTTCCCTCAAGTGTTTCGTAAGAAAACGATGTCACCAGCAAACGTTAAACCAGTTTCTTCACCAATTATTTCTATTCTTTGGTCTTCATAAGATTCTCTTATAACTTTTTCTAGTTCCAAGCTAAAAAAATTTGGGGATTCTCTACTTATCTTCCTGCCACAGTCTTGAATTGACTTTTAAGGTGTATGATAATCTCTGTAAGAAACATACTTTGAGTAAAGTCTTGTCAGTACACATTTTTACCAAATGTACCCAATATTACATATTTAAAAACAATACTTATTTATCAATAAAATTTTAAGTTAATTACATATAGTAAATGTAAATCATAAGTATTAAGTAATTTTATTTGGTTGAGATCGGTGGCTTAGTTCAGTGGTATCAATCAAAGATCCATCATAAGCCAAGGTAATAACCATGTTATTATTTATTTTCTTTTTTTTTGTTATAAATACAGTGCTGAAAAAAATGTATATTTTGATTGTCAAAAAGATTTCTGTGATTATTTAAAATTAATTTTTTTATTAATTCTCATTTTTATTTTAAAAAGAACCAAGAAAAGATTAAAAAGTTATTTTTTATTAAAAGCATATAAATACTACAAATTATAATATGCCTTAACTCTTCAAATATGCAAAATAAAACATTGTCTATGAAATCAGCTTGATTTGAAATGCCTACATTTTGAGCCCTCATAGATAGTTGTGCATACAATCAGTGTAAATGTAAAAATACATACAATTCTGGTCTACTTATAAGTAAAATAATTCAAAGATTTTTAAAAATATTATTCCTTTTTTCTAATTTTATTGTTCAGAAACATAATATTATTATAGTTATTTTATTGTTTAAAACTGATTATGGAACTATGAATAAAAAATAATTTACCTAAAATATTGACAATTTTTAACCTGTTTGATATTATTCTATAAATTTGGGTACTTTTATACCATCTCAACTACAACCTTATGTATGTTGTGCATACACACTATTCCGATTCTTTAGATTGCTATTCTGTTTAAACTTAAATTTGTGTCATTGTGACTGTGTAGTGTGTTGGTTGTTTTGTTTGGATGGCCCTTTAGTGCAAGTGTGCCATTAAGTGATGTATTATAATAACTTAATTGGGTTACATAAATAATTGTAACATTATTTTACCATATTTTTACTTACTCTATTTATATATTTTAGAACTTTTATTATTTATAACTAATTAACAATTATTGTTAAATAATATCCCAAGATTAATAGCTAACTTTATTCTTGTAGAATAGAAACAAGTTTTTATTTATAAAAGTGTTATTTTAGAGTGTGCTGTCGAGTGTCAGTAATATATAATACAATGTCAACTATTTTCCATAACGACCTTCATTCAGTTTTAATCTAATTCTTGGAATATGCTCTAAGCTTTTCTGCCAAAATATTAAAATATATTATTTTTAAGTTGAATAAATATATTTTATTGCTGTATTAGGTACTTATTTATTATTTTTACATAACATATAATGTGAACAAATAATAATAATAATAATAATAAGATATAAATATGTATTACATATTATTAAATGTACATAATAAGTATTATATTTATATTAAAAATATTAGGTAGTATAATACTATATACACAATGTAATTAAAATAAATTCTGTGTGGTTGATACCTTACAATAATTATTGTTGTATTTAGGCTTAAGAGGACGCCACACGATCATTTGTTGTCTCCATTTTACAAAAGTACAACATGGCAAATTTTATGTTCACATAAATACATTTTACTATGAGATGTCTAAAACTAGAGTGAATTTACCTCTTATAAAATTTGAAAGCAAGACTATTATCTAGGGCATCTTGTAGGATTTTATTGATATTATTATTTTAAAGTAAATTATGATCATTTTTAAACTGTACATTTTTCGTAAATTTTAAAATGTTCATAACTTACTTAAAAATAATGATATCAATAAAATTCTACTAGATGCCCTAGATATTCTTGCCTTTAGATCTTATAAGAGGTAAATTCACTCTAATTAAAAAAATTCCAGAGTAAAATGTATTATTTTTAATGAACAATTTGTCATGTTGTTCTTTTGCAAGATTAGGACAACAAATACCCATGTGGCAATAAATATATTTTAGTTCATTCAGGGAGACTGGTTAAAAAAAAATTTAAGAATAATTTTCCAGTCTTATATAATATGCACAAAATAAACAAATATTAGGTAATTTTAATAGTAAGTTACTATTTTTAAAACCATTCTTACTCATACAAATTTTTCTTTTAAATTTAAATGACATCATAAGTCTAACATAAAAAAATACTTGTAGGTGTTAATGTTATGAAGATTATTGTCCAAAAAGACGACCGTCACCATTTAAAATAAACTATTCATGAACAGAGTTATTTTTAGGTGTAAATCTGTAAATGGCAGGTCAAAAATATTACAGTTTCTACTTATGAACTCTATGACAACTAAAAACTAATTTTATCATTTTTTCACAAATTAAAAATACTATTTTTATAAGACCACCTGTTGATTTGTTTGCCATAAGGTGTTTTTTTTATTTTTTGGCATTTATTCATTAATATTTTTTTCCATTTTTGTTTCATCATACAATAGAAATTTAAGTAAAGTATACATATAAAGAATTAATTAACAATGTAGATATAATCATTAACGGGATCATTTATATATTTATATACCTACACAAATTATGTTTGATATTATGAATTAATATGATTAACACGATCACGGCCAGAACTATTGAGGAGATCAAACAACTTTACCATGATTACTTATAATTTATAAAAATATTTGGTGATAACATTTTTTTAAAATTATTTTATACAACTACCTACTAGTGTCATATTTAAATTAAATAAAGATCATTGTATTATTTTCAGCAAAACAAAAAAAAAAAAATAATCGAAATGCTGTTGAATAGTTATCTATAATGTCTGAACACAGAAAACATTCTAGGATCTCGGTGATGCAAATGTTTCATGAGCTCAAACAGCAATTTCCTACAGTTCCAGATCAAGTAGTTTCTGATTGTATTCTCAAGGTAAGACAATTTATCATTGGTATAATAATATTTTTATATTTATTTAAATCTAACATTTATTATTTTTCTTTATTTTAGCATTCAACTAATCGAGAAGCTTGTGTATCTAATTTAAAAAGTGTTCAGAAAAATTACGTTCAACAAACTTATCCATCTGATATTGTAGATAAAATGGCTAACAGACCCAAGACTCTTGAAATGTCACCAAACAATCTTTCTTTGCCTAAATTACAATTTTCAAATAGACCACAACAGTTTGATGACTCAAAGGATTTAATAAATTCAAATAGAAGTGATATAGATGACACACAAATTTTAGACATAGATTTTAATATAAATAAATGTCAATGTTCATCTATTTCGGCACCATCAACTCCTTCACAACGGCATCAAGGAGAGCATAGACACAAATCTTGTCTTTCATTAGATTCTGTGCCATTTGTTGACACACAGTGTCGGCCATTCACTTCTGTAAGCCTTACCTTGAGAACACCTACAAAAGATCCTTTACCCCCTTTAGATTTATCAGCTGGTGGAGGTTCTGAACTCACTTATACAGCTTGTTCATTTGATCCAACTACTGATCCTAAAAATTGTTATCAATCAAGACTTCATATAAGTATTGACCCTGAAGGTGAAACAACTGTGACTACTTCTCGTGTCATGGTATCTCCTACAAATATTAAATCTATTAATCGGATGACTGAAATTCCTGGATCTGTTCAAATTGATAATATTTTACCTAAAACTAAAAGTGAGTATTTAATAATATACATAGTACATTTTTACTAGATTTATAATTTTTTACATGTCCATTAAATTAATAATTTTTAAAAGTTAGTAGATATGTGCTTGTAGTTTTAAATTTGTGAACTTTTTTTTTAGTGGTAATTAATGCTCAATTAGAACGGAAGCAGAAGTTAGCTTTAGAATTGGCTGCAGAAAAACAAAAACTAGAAAATATGAAAAAAGATGTGGCATTGATGGAAGAAGATATTTCTAAAAGCCGTTCATATTCCAGAAAGGTGTGTAGAGTAAATTTGAGTTTGTGTTATTATTATTTTTATATTTATATATTATGTATTTATGTGTGTATAGATTGAACGTTTAAGAAATGATGTTGAACTGTTAAGATTAGAATGTAACAAATTAACCGTTCAAGTAGATACAGCTGCAAAGAACCGAGGTATGTTGAATTATGTAATTATTGATTTATTAATTGTTAGCTAAAATAGCTCAATAGTTATTTAAGTTTAAGTTATCACAAAAGTTCAAATGGAGAAAGGGTCTATGCAAATCAAGACATCTATTTTCATCAAAAATCCAATTTAAATAGTATTTAATAAAGAAAAAAATTTACAAGTATATCTTTATAAAAATGAGACAGAGCCTGCAATCTCTATAGGAATCATAAGTATATAACTTACTTAGAGCTGTCTGGTTTTTTATTTTCTGGCCAAAAACTAAAATTATTTTTTTAATTTTATCAAAAGTTTTGAAAAATAGATTTGTCTGGTTTTTGATATTGACTTATTATCTCAAAATATGTTCTTGAACTGCCTCGGAGATACAATTTATGTTTATTTTATTTTTATAGTTTCATCGGACGAAACAAATAAACAATTTTATAATAAAATTTATACTGGACAAAAGCTGTCTTTTGGGAAAATGCACAAAGAATATCAAGGTTAGAAAAATTTAACTACTATCATTTAATGAATTACTTGCAATTACTTATTAATTGTTTATCACTGAAAATATATATTTTGTAGAACATTCAGAAACCCAAAACTGGGTTTGTCCTATGTGCACATTCCAAAATCATCCAATATTGCCAAGATGTGAACAGTGTGATATGGCTCGTTTTGATCTAGGTACAACATCAGTTGTGAACAACAATATTCCCATGTGCACCAAATTAACCGCAAATCTAACAAGGCAATGCTTAACATGAGTGAAACTTTTTGCAGTGTGTGATGGTGAGAATTTTAACATTACTAACTTTTATAATTGCAGATATACATAAATTAATAATATAGTATATAAAAACTAAGAAGAAAACTAGTAATAAAATCTTATAATTATAAGTTATAACTGATCATGTATTTTGAATCAAAATTGAAATATTTCAACACTTTAATAATTTGATTATTTCTTTTTCGTAAGCAATTTATTTAATACCTTGTTCACAGCATTTTTTAAATAACAATTCATATGAATTTTCTTATTTTTATAAAATTTAAATTAGTTATTTGATTTGCACTTTTTCAACATATTTTCTTATAGAAGTTTATTAAGTTTGACTTTAAAGTTTGAACCCATCATCGGTACCACATTGTTTTGTGATATTTTGATATTGTGCGAGTGGGATGCTAACATAATTAGTACTAAGGAAATTTGACCATTCACAATATCAACAAAATAATAATTTTATTGCATAGTTTTTGTTGTTATTTTTGTTATTTTTTATTATTTAAATAAGAGGTATATGGAGATTCGAAACAATACATTTTTATTTGAACAAGTTGCTCTTAATATAAGTTCATTGTTAAGTATGTTAAATTATGGGTAGAATACAGTTTTTTAAAGAATCGCATATTTTTTCCTTTTAATATATTTGTCATTTATCTTTACAATTAGTGATAGTCTAAACCAACTTTTTTTTGCATACTTTTGCATAATTTGGCAAAATGAAAAATGCATTGCAAATTAAAGCAAACATTTAAAAAAATTTATAAAATAATATTTTGTCAAGTATAAAATTTAATAATACATGTTGTAGGTATTATTATTATTATTATTTTTAATTATCTTAAATTAAAAAATAAAAGGTTTAAAATTATTTGAAATTATTTTTGAGTCATACATTTATAAACTATTGAATTTTGATTTTTTTACTATACGTATTATACAATTTTAAGTTATTTTTCTTGTATATTTGTTGCATATTTTCACAATTTTTACTACATATTAAACAGCATATTTTGATACTTTTTAGTGCATACAAATCTGAGCTCTATTTATAGGTTACCATTTTGGAGAAGAGCTAAAATTTTTATATTAATAAAATAAAATTACGAGTGAGTTCATTTTCAAAATTCATATTATTTAAATCAAGGCTATATCCTAGTAATTATATTTTTTTGATTGTCTGTCTAATTTGAATACTATATATTACAAAAAATGCTTTATTTTTATGTTTAAGGATATTTAATTAATTAAGTACGTAGTACATACATGGCCGGTCTTAGGTATTTTTCCGCCCGGTGCGAATTAAAAATAATTTTTACATAATATCTAAGATAAAATTCTGCCCCAAATTATATATTGCCGCCCGGTGCTGACGCACTGCTTGCATGCACCTTATGCCAGAGTTAACCAGCCATGAGTTAACTCCTGCTACTTGATATAAAAGTTCAAGGTGAAATATTGTAGTATCTAAAGTGAGAACTGAATTGAATAAGTTTTATTCACATTTATTTTTTGCAATTGTGTGGTTAAAAATTAGTTTATTTGTTATGGCTAATTTTACTCTATATTGATATTGTAGAATATAAGGATTTTTTTATGTAATAATATTGCATTTAGGTAATATAAATTAACTGTAAATTATTGTTAGTTTAGTTTTATTGTATAGTTATGTATAATTATAACAAGTTAATTTTTTGTTCCGTCTTAAACCCTCTACCAAGTCTTAAAATCATACCAATATAACAGCCATAGGCTTTAGTGAGTAGACCAACCTTGTAATAATACATGTTATCTCAATTATATCAGGCATTTTATTGTTGGTAAATAAATAAATATTATTATTATTGTGTTAGTGAAACGCGAACACCAATACTGATGATGGATTTAAAGTGAATAATATTTAAAAAAAAAAGTATTATGTTACTAATTCTTTTATGTTTAGTGTTCTGTACATATTTTTGTATAATATAGTAAACTTTTATGTCTGTTAAATTGTTGTCTAATGAAATATGAATTTATTTTGTAGGTAAACCTCAGCCACATCCTGGAAATATTCATGTAAGAGTTACTCATCGATTAAATCATCAAAGTGAGTTGGTATATTATCATACTCAGACAAACTTGTTGTCGTACAACATTCTAGATTTCTAATTTTTTGTCTTTTAGATGCTATTACTGGCAAATCTTTGAAGTTGTTATAATTTTTTAATTTCAAATACTAACATAAAAAATATTTCGTTTATGTACAGGGAAAACTACAAGTTTGTATTGAAGTAGATTTTGGATGTTTGTTGAACTTAATCAACTCAATCGACAATGGTCTTTGGTTGGTTGGAAGAAATTAAATTTCACCTAATGTGATATGTTAAAGTATAGAGCTAATATTTGTTATTTTGCATTATATTTGACATTACATATACCTAATACGGAGTATATGGGTATTTATGGATGGTTTGATAATTGCTCATTATTATACTGTTAATTAAATTACCAATCTTCTATTTACCCTGTATATGTTAAAAAAGAAAAATTTGTAAACTGATGATAAAATACTTTTTATACGAGTTGAAATTTAAATAATGTTATGTATTCGAGTAATCAAGTTACACAGTTTTTATAAGTATAAGATTTACCAAATTATGTTTATTAATATCAATAAAACATTATTTGTTTGTATAAAATTGTAAAGTTCTATGTATCAAAAAGCAATATATTTTATTTGCTGAATATAAAGACTTGTTTAATTAAAATATCTTATAAGTTTAAGTATTTAATTACAGATATTGTTATCATTCACTATAAAATTAAACATTTTTATTTTTTTCACATAGTATAATGGGCATTTAGAAGACACTTATATACAACTGTTTAACTTTGACCAATACGTTATTATAATTTTTTTTTTTTTTTTGTACACAAAAGACTTGGAACATGGGTTGATGCAATAAATTGTTGAATTAGTTATTACATTTTTATTTAAATATGTATAATAAAAAAACTTATGTATGATTGTTGTTTTAAATTTAAATAGCAGTTCCTCTTTCCAAATTCTGTTTGATTTGTGTAGTATGCTCCCCATAGTATCGTTCCAATTTTGCATTGAATTTCATGTTTCTTTCATTGATATAATCAATGTCTGCTTCATCATTATGTGTTCTTCTCCTACTGAACTTGTTACGTTTTGCAATCCTAAAAAAGTAAAACATAATATAATATTTTCACTTAAAATTATTATTATTATTATTATTATTTAGTTTACAATAATATTAGTTCTACACATACTGTTTTTCCAAATCATCGACCATATTGTCAATTCCTTCTTTTGAATCTTTTATTTTATCATGCAAATAAGTGTTAGCTTCTGCATAGAATGCTTTTCCCAATTTATCTTTTTGTCTTTGATAGGCGCCCATGTCTACTTTCATGTTGGATATCATTCTGTTGTATTGACGAGCAGTAGCTTCTTCATAATCTGAGAACCCGGGATCAGGATTTTGGCGTTTTTTCTTTCTATCAATAGCATCTGCTTCCATTGCGGTCATGTTTAAAAGTTTTAAACGGTTGTAATCTTGTCCCTTAAATCATTTAAACAACATTTAAACATATTAAAGGAGCACATAAAGTTTAAAAAAACGTGTTCTTTAAATTATTATTTAATATTAAGCTATTGTATTTAGAACTATTATAAATTATTTGGTCAAAATTCAATGTAAAAAAGTTATTTAAAGATGTATTAAGATATTTGGGATGATCACACCATTGGCCAAAATACATTAAGTTTTTTTTTAATATTAAAAATACTAAAAGAGATAATGGGCAGTAGGGTCATGCCATGTTTTGATAAGTGACTGCTGCTGTTACAATACGTACTTTACAAATTTTTATAATATTTTAAAAAAACTAAATACTTTAGGCAAATTCTGGTTCCACCAAAGTCTTCAGTGCATAAAAACACAACACTTACAACAAAAATTCAAAAGTTCACTTTAAAGGTAAGTAAATTATTGTGTGAAGCAAGTAACTTTACCACATATAAGAACTCAGCACAATTTTTAAATTCCTCAAAAATTATTAAATTATGCGAGTAAAAAAATTAACCCTACAAAATTTTTCTTTGAATTAAACTTTCTTTAAGATGGAAAAACTTATTTTTTGTGTTGTATAATCTTTAAAAAAAACTTCAACTATTCAATAACTAATTTCATACTTTTTCTTTAGCGTCTTGTCTCAGTTTATCGTCATTTAAAAGCCATTCTGCTTTCCTCTGCCTAGCTTCCCAGTTTGACGGCAACTTCATTTGTTTGTCTTCTTCAACAACTTCTTGATGGTTATTCACTCTGGCTTCATTCTGGATAAGATATAATACAAATTAATAACTTCTGTATTTAATTGTCTTATAATAATATTAAGAGGACGTTACACTAGCATGTGTTGTCTCCGTTTAACAAATGTAAAACATAGCAAAAACTGTTTTGTGAGGGAAAGAACCTAGAAGGCTACAGGTATAACCTTATTTGTATCATGAACAGAGGAGAATTTTAATTATGTTGTTGCATTTTTATTTTTTTGATGAAACCAATATATTAAAAGTTATTTAAGTTTGGAAAAAGTCAAAATATCAGATTTTTTAAAGTATTATACATTTTTCCTTATCAGTGATATCAAACAAAAAAGCTACGACACAGAAAATATTATCTTCTATACTGTGTAAACTTTTGGTGTCTCTACTAGGACTATACACAGTGGTTTTATCCCGTTTTTGCTATGTTGTACATTAGTAAGACAGACACAACACATGCGGGTGTATCGTCCTCTCAAATTAATAAGCCAAAATATTAGCCATAGAATAATCTGCACGAGTAAAACTAATATAATAAAATATTAAAAAGTAAATACATTGTATTGTGCAGCTGTATGGATATTATGATTCGTTTTTAGGACTATTTAGTCACATAAGCACAAATAACACTCTATGGCTTGATTATATTTAAATTGTTTTATATCTTTTAATTAAAATATATTTTTTGAAAAAATAACAAAGCTTTGTAACAGCAGTGGAAGTGTTCTCGATAGGTTACAATATGTGCAATATAGTCAATTCCATTGTCCCAAGATTAATAAGATCATCCAATGATGATACCATACTTAACCAAATTCGTTCATAAGTATTTTTGTAATGGATCTTAGTCATCAATTTTATTTTATTTTATAGTTATAAGCTCCAATTAAATTTTTACACGATACATGAAATATTCAATAATCCATAGATGGTTATAGGTAAACAGTCCTGTAAAGTATTTAAATACTTTTTTGAGTATTGAATAACTTTTTAAATACTTACAGCATGAAGTATTTTGAATGGTATTTTAAATACTTTGGTTTTTTATTTCAAACATTTTATTTTTATTCAAAATATTTAGTTGGAAAAATGTTATTGTCAACTACAATAAATGAAGAACAGTTTTATTTAATATTCTGTATTTTTGTGTTAGCCGAAGCCCAAAGGTTTGTGAAAACCAGATTTCCAAAAATAGTTATTCAATAACAATATTTCCTTTGAATTATTAGATAACTGTCGATAATATCAGATGCAATGCCTACTTTAATGGTTATGCCGGATTGCGGGAATAATATAGATTATTCCATTATATAGCTGCAGCCTGCAAAGTTTTATTTATTAATTTAAAGACTTGTATTGTCGAACTATAATAGTTTTTGCTGAAAGTTCTACATATATATAAAAAAAATAAACTTATCTAGTAGTGTACAATGTATCTGCCTGTCTGTTGAAAGTGTAATTTTAAGTTTTTACCGAGGTTTTTACAGTGTTAAAATCTAGTGAAGTAATTGCATAAATAAATATGAATTAATTTTAGTTTTAATCTGAGTAAATTTTTTTGACTATTTCTCTGCAAAATTGTTGTTTACCATGGCCTAATTATTCTAAATATTTTTAAGTGCTAGAAATAATAGACGAGATTAAATAAATGTTTGATCTGTGTGGGTACCAAAGCACTAAAAGTTCATACACAATCAAATTTGAAGTTAAAAAAACTTTTAAATGTAAGTACCTATCTATACCTGACTTCGAATTTGATTGTGTATCAACTTTTAGTAATTTGGTACACACACAGATCAAACTATACTTACATTATCTGTGTCCAGTTAACAGATACATACAAAAATATACATTTTTAATTACCTAATAATATTTAGGAACATCACCGACCAAACATATAGTCAGTTTAAATCTTTTATTGACAATTAAAAAAGGAAGAATTACTACTGACTTTTTAATGTTTGTAATATTTTTTGTATAGGTATTATTAATTGATTTTTAGCATTTATATTAACATTTACATGATTAAAATAGGTTTTCATTAAGCTCAATAATACCAAGCAGGGCTTCAGTGGAGCGGGTATTTAGTGTGGGTGGAGTAACCATGAGCAAAAATAGAAGCACTATAACCGATGAAAATGTTGAAAACATTATGTTTCTAAAATGTAATGAACATGATTATAAACTCATGTGTTTACATTACAATAATTAGAAACTTACTTTGAAAACCAAAAGTATTTGGAAGGTATTACAAATACTTTTTTAAAGTATTAGAGTAGTATCTTAAATACTTTCAAAAAAATGTATATGGGTATTTACTTAAATACTTATAAAATTATTTTTTACAGGACTGGTTATAAGCTTATAAAATAAATAAAATAAGTGAAATAGATAACAATTATATACAAGTTTATAAAGTTTGAAGTTAAATATCAACTTCAAAATAATTTAAAGCAGTGACACAGAATTTCTTATATATTCCACCCACCACTCGAAAAATTCAAGGAACACCAAATTTAGTAACAACCATAAGACAATAAGATAAATAAATTATTTTCTTGGTACAGGTATTACGTATTAAGTTAACCTTTTAAATTAACCACCCACCTAATAAGTAGGTATTCGAGACAACTGATTAGAAAAAAGCATTGTTCTGAACGAGGAATTATTCACTCAACACACACAAAAAAATTGAGTAGGAAGTTGTAATATGGAACGTCTTAGTAGATCTGATGATATGGACGATCGGAACTCGAATATAATTTATTATATTGATCGGCAGTTTAACAAAACTTTATAAGTAATTAAAAATTATAATACTTACTCTTTTGATGTGGAGGTCTCTAAGTTTCTTCAAACGGTCCGCTTGTTTGGCTTCGACGGCTTGGCTCATGGCTAAATAGTAAAATATTATACCGAGTTTAGTATCTATAATCACATAACAATACTATGCTTTCTGTAAGGTTTGTACTTGGAAGTCACGTCGTTATCCTCGTATGCAGTACTTTTGTATTGAGAATCCGAGAAGGTGGATATTATTATAAATAAAGTGGTAGAGTAACTCGAGTTTATTCTGCGATACAAACTATAGAATACTTATTTTAAAAGCTAAACAATAAATGTCAACTATTAACAATATTATGTTGATTCGGATAACAGAATCGTATTATCGTATTTGCGTTTTCATTTCGTAAAATTTGTTATCAAAAATATATTATCAGTGTCGCCATTTAGATAAGACGTGTATCGGATGTAAATTTGTTAATCAAACAACGATAACACAAACAACAAAACGAGTTAATTACCTAATAAAAGTGTTAACTGTTAAGACGTTTTCTCATTCGCGAAATCGATAAAATTATTTTAATTCAAATGATTTTCACGGAAGCAAACGCATTACGCGTCGGATGTCTCGATGTTTTGAGCCGATGGCGAACGCTGTCGTAGTCGTCATCCAAAACATGATATTCCATCGAATCCGATCGCAAATTTATTTGTGAAGTCAACGTTATGACTGTGAGTACCTTCCTATTCACTTGAGAAAACATATGTTCTACTTTTACAAAATTAATCAATATTTAATTAATTAGTTGCGCTACCATTTTGGTCACTATCGTAACTAGGATTTACAAGGCCCGTGGCCAAAATAAAAATTATGTAGTAGGCTTTATTTTTTCTTTTGAATTTTTACAAATCACGTCTTTTTAACATTTGTTTTGTATAATAGCAAAATATTCATGTAATATATTAAAAAAAAACCTGTGAAATAATTATTTACAAATTAAATTTTTAAATTTATACATTAGAATAACATATATTATAAATAATATACACTATGCGGTAGTATAATGCCATTATCAGGGTTAGGATGTTAATGACTTCCTAATCACTAAAAAATGCATGCAAATAGGTATGTGCAATAAATATCAAAATATGTCCTTAAAAAAAGTTAAATACCTATGTCTTTTTAAAATTAGTTTATTAGGTTATTACAAACCCAAAATGTATTCTAAATTCATTTACAACTTTTTTTATAACTTTAAGCTTAAATAGAAATATACTAAAATATGAGATTTTTTGAAATTAAAAATATAGGTACTTAAATATAATTTTGTTTTTACTCAAAAAACACAAATATATATACAAATACGTAGATTTATTGTTACTGCTTTCCTTTGTTTCACATTATATAACTTCTCTGAATTGACTTGAACGATGAGAGTTTTTTTAAGGTTTTCAAATAGAGACTTAAGGTGGTTGTGGGATAATACAATTTTATAAGCTGAAAAACTTTGTTCAACATCAACAGATGTGATGGGTGCATATTTAAAATGTACA
>PVMI01024162.1:10681-21214 GCA_008528875.1 Aulacorthum solani
TTTTTTTTATAAATCTAAGATTTGAATTTAATACTAGATATTTCAAGTTATGTCTACCTTTACTAAAACAAATATGTTAAATGTACAAATGTTTACAATTTATATTAATAAATATTCACTGAATTTCTCATGGAACGATTTTCCTATTTTATTGTAGTTTAAAAACGAATGACTATAGATAAGTACTTGAAATTTACATAAAATATTTATTTAACATACTTGATGTATACTTGTATAAATTTCAAAATATTTTGACTTATTTTTAGCTATTAACTGACATTTTCAACTTTCAATTTTTTTCTTCGGTTTTTCTTTCTGTAAACGTCAATAAAATTGTATTCGTTTAATACAAGGTTCCTGAAATATTGTTACAATAGCAGTTAAAAAATATTAAAACCTAACCTAACCTACATACACACTATTTTTTTATAGGCATTTAAAGTTAACACTCTGACAAAATTTATCAAATTATTTTTTAGTTAAAAATGGATAAAAATGTTCAACTTTTATAGCTAATTATTGTAAATTTAAAACAAGGATCAACGTAAGTAGGTGTTCTGTAACCATACAATTTACAGTTTTTTTACAGTTTTAGGTACTTATAATATATTTTATATTGAAATTTGTACGAAATTACGTATTAAATAACCAAGAATACCGATTTAAGTTGTTTTATTGTAATATAAAAATATTATTTGAGGGTTCTTGAAACTTTTAAAGTACATTAATATATTATTATATGCAAATAATATTAATTCAACCTACCGGCTATATTGTAGTAACAATAGCAATATAAGTATAATATAAAATATCCTAGACCAACAGAATCGCTTTTCGTATACAATGATATTATATCATTGAATCCAAATTTAACACCATCCATTACAGTGATCCCTTGTAACCTACTGTAGGTACAGCAGAGCCACACCTTCTAACACGCTTATTTTACTTTATTTTAATAAGTTTTAAGGTCCATACACACTGGAGCAGTGGCGCTAAAATTCCTTTGTCATGGCGAGGCCGTCGCGATGGCGGTAAATTGTGTCTGGACTCATTTACCTAACCGCTGCAGTGTATGTGGACCTTTATTCATATAAAATTATTGAAATATTTAATTTACTTACATTAGTTATAACAAAAACCATTTCGATTTACCTATTTGATATTGAATTTGGCTTCTATAGGTACCTACTTTCATATTGGAACACACACACACACACACACACACATACACACACATACCCACAATTTGAAGTAAAATAAAATTTAAATTTATGAGTTGAAAATAAAATAATTACATTTAATTTTTGTATTATTTCAATTATTGGTGAACTTTGATGATAGTCTAATTAAACCTCTGGTGGTTGAAACATTATTATAATTTATAATTTATATTAAAATTTTGATTGAATGTGATAAATGATAATTAGCTGTATTGTTTGAAAAAAAAATACTATCAATTTTTTAACAGATATTATATTCATACCCATTGATAATATGTTTATTTACGATCCTTCGGGCACCGCTATCCAATGGCATATAAATATACGATACTATAACATCAGTATTTATAAAATTCATACATTTTTTAATGATATCATTTAAATTTCGAACTCTTTTAATAATTCATGGAATATTTGCAAATTCGTAGATACGTATTCAGAAATATTAAATAAAAGATAATTATAAAAAGTTTAATTTATAATTGATTATCTTAATAAACATCACTCTAATGAAAACTGCCTTCATATATTATCCATGATTGAGCATAAAATTGCACATTAATGTCCACCCTGAATCCAGTTCTTGTAACATAAACACAATTTATTTTGCAAAATTAATTTTGAGATTAACAATAAAAAATTTAGTTAGGTATCTTTTATGCAGCAATAGTAATTTCATTCTGTGAAAAATTAGTCTCAATTAAAGTTATCTATTGTATTAAAATAAGTCCATAATTAATAATAGATTCCATTAAATAACCAAAACTATATTTATTATATTAAATATTTTAATTACCTACCTATAAACTTATACCTACATTTATAAATATTTTAACTATAAACTTATTATCAAATTCTGAAACTAAATGTGCTAAAGAGCAACTTGTCTTTGAGTATTTGTAATAATATCAATTAAAATTGAAAATTAAAATGTTTATAAAAGTTTAATCGTGCTTGTTAATAAAACAATAGAAAAAATATGATATCAACATTTCAACAATGGCCAATGATTGAATGGCACAGATTATCTGTGATAATATTATAAAACCCTCATAAAATTCATTTTATTTAAAAAGTTAATAAATTATTCAAAAAATACATCTCATGAACATTTGAACTATACAATTTATAAAATAATACTTCGTTGACCAACTGACAACATAAAAAAATTTGAAAAACAATATTTGAATTTTGAATCAAATCATGGACCAGTTATCAGTTTATCACTAATCGGCAGTGTGCTTGTTATCAATTAATGCTATCACATTCATATTAGAGCGTTTGTAGTTTGTACTTCGTATTGCAACGTGCATGTTTGCGAGACGTTCTTACATAGGCATAACGTACACTCGTGTCTAGTACAGATTTAATGTTCACTGATGTACACAGTAGTTCCTAGTCTTAGAAAATAACTTTTTGAAAATTATTAAAAATTATAGCTGTCTGCAGGTGTTTTACTCTATGACATAGAATCATCGACATTTGTATAATCAGTCATGGTATGTATCAATTGAATAATATTATTATTGGGTTCTTCTTAGTGTTCGTAACTGCAAGTTTTGTAATTTTCTAGACCGAAACCCGCAAAGGCACCGTTAAGGTAGAGTACCTGCGACAAATCGAAAAGGAGATCCAACGTCAATGGCATGAACGTAAGATTCACGAAATTGATGCACCGCCATCCAAGAATACCAAGAGGAAAGGTGATGAAAAATATTTGGCTACCTTTCCATTTCCGTATATGAATGGCAGGCTACATTTAGGGCATACTTTTTCCCTTTCGAAATGCGAGGTACGATTGTTGTCAAAATATCTCCCCAAAATGAGAAAAACCAATGTCTAATATACTGATTTTAGTTTGCAGTTAGATTTCAACGTTTGAAAGGCAAACAAGTCTTGTTTCCGTTTGGTTTCCATTGTACTGGTATGCCTATTAAAGCATGTGCAGATAAATTGAAATGGGAGATTCAGACATTTGGCTGTCCACCTCGTTTTCCAGACGATGATGAAGAAGAAATAGAAGTTGAAATAAATACAGATATTATTAAGGACAAGAGTAAAGGCAAAAAGGTTACTATTAAAAACAATTAAATATGATTGAAACACGTAAATCTTACTGATCGGCACTTTTGTATAGAGCAAAGCAATTGCAAAAGGCAGTAAAGCAAAATATCAGTGGCAAATCATGAAAAGTTTGGGTTTTGAAGATGATGAACAAATACGAAGTTTTGAAGATCCTTTAACGTGGTTAAATTATTTTCCATCATTAGCTGTTAATGATCTTAAAAGTATTGGTATTCATGTAAGAATTTTAAATCAAATATTTCTACAGTTTCTAAAATTTCACTAAGTGTTGATTCTAATTTTTAGGTCGATTGGCGCAGAACATTCATAACTACAAATGAAAATCCATTTTTTGATAGTTTTGTTCGTTGGCAATTTTTACGTCTTCGTGATAATAATAAAATTAAATTTGGAAAACGGTATACTGTATTTTCACCAAAAGATAATCAGCCATGTATGGACCATGATAGATCCAAAGGTGAAGGTGTTGGTCCTCAAGAATATACTTTAGTTAAAATGAAATTAGTTCAACCTTATCCTGAAAAACTCAAATTCACCAAAAAGTATTTCTATATTATTTATATTATATGAAATATTAATTATGTGCTTAATTTACAAATTATCGGTTCAGGTCTTTAAAAAATAAACCAGTATTTTTAGTGGCTGCTACTTTACGGCCTGAGACAATGTATGGTCAGACTAATTGCTGGGTACACCCTGACTTGGAATATGTTGCTTTTAAATTAAACGACGAAAGCATTTTCGTTTGTAGTGAAAGAGCTGCAAAGAACATGTCATATCAAGGGTTCACAGCAAAAAATGGAGAATATGAAATTATCACCAAACTAAAAGGACAAGTAATTTTAAACAATAAACCATTTTTAATTCAATAATAGTGTCACATACTCTTATTTTAGGATATTTTAGGTGCAAAGTTGAACGCACCACTTAGTTTCAATGAAATTATTTATACCCTACCAATGTTATCGATTAAGCCTGATAAAGGTACTGGAGTTGTTACAAGTGTTCCTTCTGATTCACCTGATGATTACGCAGCTTTAACTGATCTAAAAAAGAAACCAGCATTCCGTGAAAAATATTATATTACTGATGAAATGGTTCTTCCATTTGAACCTGTGAGTAATTTTCGTTAGATTTTAAATACAATCAATAAACATTGTTTTAATTTTATTTTATTATGTAATATCTGTATAATGTGTACATAAAATTTTTTTTTTAAAAACATAATGTTTATGAGTAATTTATTTTAGATACCTATTATTGAAATCCCAGACTTGGGAAACTTGTGTGCTGTAACAGTTTGTAATGAATTAAAAATTCAAAGTCAAAATGATAAAGAAAAATTACAAATAGCTAAAGAGAAAGTTTACTTAAAAGCGTTTTATGAAGGGGTAAGTCTTAATTAAATTTAAATTGCTTGAATGTTTGTTTTCTAAATTAATTTTAAATTTCAGATACTTATAGTTGGAGAATTTAAAGGACAAAAAGTGCAAGATGTTAAAAAAGTTTTACAAAAAAAACTTACAGACTCTAAAGAAGCTGTTATTTATTATGAACCCGAAAAAACCATTATGTCTAGGTAAGTTAAACATTTTAATTTATGTTATTTCAGAAGAATATTTTTTAACTGATTTATAGATCTGGCGATGAATGTGTTATTGCTTTGTGCGATCAATGGTATTTAGACTATGGTGAATCTGAATGGAAAGCAGCTGCAGAATTAGCATTAAAAAGCATGAATACTTACCATGAAGAAGTTAGGAAAAACTTTACTTCGTGTTTAAACTGGCTACACGAATATGCTTGTTCTAGAACTTACGGATTAGGTAATTTATTAGGATAATTTCTTTTATATTTCAATTGCACTTTTTACGAATTAATTATTTACAATATATTCAAATATAAAAGGAACAAAATTGCCATGGGACGAATATTGGTTAATTGAATCTCTATCTGATTCCACTATTTATATGGCATATTATACAATCGCACATTTTCTACAAGAAGGGACATTTAAAGGAGAGAATGGAAACAGTTATAATATCAAGTGAGTCAATATAAATAATCAATATCAGATTAATATTGAATGTTCAATTTTAAATTTTTTTCCTATGTATGAGACTGGGTCCCTGAGAGAACTTGTGTGGGGGCCTAGAAGTTCAAAAACTTAGTTATATTATGTAATTATATAAAAAAAAAAGAAAAAGTTGTAAGTTTTTAAAAATATACAATCATAATACTATCTAAAGTGTTTAAACTAAAATTAGCTAAAAATTAATCACACTGTATTGACAAATACTGTAACAGTAATTGTATAATTAATTTGCCATGAGACTCCAATAGCCAATTGCAGAGTTCTTTTTAAAATAAACCAACTGGAACGGTTATTATTTTGTATGGTATTTGGTACCAATTACTTCAAAATGTCTACTAGATGTGGTTTTTTTAGTTATTTTAATTAAAAATTGAATTTTTTTTTTGTATCTTGTATTGACTCCACGCGTTATAGCCTATAGTTTATAATAAATTATGACTTTTTAAAAATATATAATTATCAATAACTAAAGGAAATTTAAGATTTTTTTATTTAAATAACAACTGTTTAAACTGTTTAATGTATAAAATATGTTTACTTGTTTTTTGAAATAAATAATGTATTATGTTTGCACTTTAGGCCAGAGGAGTTAACTCCAGAAGTTTGGGATTATATATTTTTGGATGATAAAAATTATCCTAAACAATGTAAGATTAATAAAAAATATTTGGATGTTATGAAAAACGAATTTGAATATTGGTATCCAGTAGACTTACGATGTTCTGGCAAAGATTTGATTCAGAATCATTTAACATTCTTTATATACAACCATTGTGCCATTTGGGCTAAACGACCAGATCTTTGGCCCAAGAGTATCAGAGCAAATGGACATTTATTATTAAATTCAGCCAAGGTAAAATGATTTTTTTTATATATTTCATTATTTTTATTTTAAATATTAAATGTTCAATAGTTTATGTTCTGTTTATGCTAGATGTCTAAATCGGATGGAAATTTTATGACATTAGAAGAAGCTGTTAATAAGTTTAGTGCTGATGGTATGAGATTTTGTCTAGCTGATGCTGGAGATGCAATTGAAGACGCAAATTTTGTTGAAAATATGGCTGACGCGGGTATTTAATTTTTAATGATTTAAATAGGTATTATATTACATTTTGTATTTAACATAAATAAATCATTTTGTAGGTATTTTAAGACTTTATGCTTTTATTGAATGGGTTAAAGAAGTACTAGCTTCAGAGGCTACACTTAGAAACGGACCAACTGATTCTTTTACAGATACTGTATTTATAAGGTAACTATGATTCTTTGTTTATTTAATTTTGATAAAATACTTAAAATATAAATTTCTAATCTAAAACATTTTTTTTCAGTGAAATAAATCTTAAAATTCAACAAACTGGCGAATATTATGAAAAACTTTTATTCAAAGAAGCCTTGAGAACTGGCTTCTTTGAATTACAAGCTGCTCGTGATAGGTATCGTGAACTTTGTGGCAATCCAGAACTTGGAGGTGAATGTATGCACAAAGATCTGATATTGCATTTCATTAAAGTTCAAACTATTCTGTTGGCTCCAATTTGTCCACACGTCTCTGAACATATTTACCAACTATTAGGAAACGTAATCATTTAAAAATTATTATATTTTTTTTCTGTTGACAGATTTTAACTAAATATTTTAATCTTATAGACTGATAGTGTAGTCAAAGCAAGTTGGCCTCAAGCTGATGAAGTTGATTATAAGCTGCTTCAAAGTGGGGAATACTTGATGGAAGCTGCACATTCGTTTAGACTGCAACAAAAAAATATGTTGAACATTGGAGCAAAAAAGAATCAAGCTAAAGTGAAAGTAGTGGAAAAATCAACAAAAGCTGTAGCATGGGTTGCAAAAACATTTCCCCCATGGCAAACAACCATATTGGAAACAATGAAACAGCTTTACTCCGTATGTATAAATTATATGTTATAATGGAGCCCAGGAAAGAACCCTTAAGCAGGGGTTTTATTTTAAGAAAATTGATAACAGTTCGTTATTAAAGAGTTCATTGTAGGCAGTACTGTCCGAAGTTGTGTGTTTATGCATGAGCAGTGTGATCATATTGGTGTGCTTGCACACTCATGTAACTGTCAAAGAAAGTTTTCCTAAATTTATGAAATTTTTGTTTGTCATATAGATTGGTCTATTGATTGAATAAGTTCTGAAAACAAATTTAATTTCTTATAATATTATAAATACTATAACCAATTTATTAATGTAATATAAGTTTCAATATGAATTTATTCTACTTTTCATCTATTACTTCAATAATTTAAGAATAATTACATTTTAATGTTTTCATAAATGCTTATAATTTCAGTATATACCTAGTCCCGTAATTTATCATATAACAGTATAATCTTTCGTGCCTTTTGTAGTGTATTAGGCAATAAAAAGATTTTGTAGGTCGCTTACTGTTGGAACTCTCCGATTATATCAAAATAAACGTATTCCACTCTGAATCTCAAAAACCGAATATCGACTGTTGATAATTCTGATTTTAACATATATCATTGTAACAAGACATGTTTTATTTGTGACACATTATATTCGTGTACGCAGGAAAATGGCAATATCTTACCGGACAATAAAGTCATTTCTTCTGCTCTGGGTAAAAAAGAATCACTAAAAAAATACATGAAACGGGCAATGCCGTTCGCACAGATGGTGAAAGAGAAGCTGATCAAGGTCGGAGACTCCGCTTTTAACGTCAAATTGGACTTTGACGAAAAACGCGTGCTCGAAGTTAACAGATCCTATCTAGAAAACACTTTGGATGTTAGTATGTCGTAATTAATAATATTGTAATAACTAATGTTTGATAATTTACCTATCTACCTAATTTGTATGGGAAAAATTATCGTTCCTATACGAAAGTAGCAGGTAAAAATTGCATACTTTAATTCCTAAAATTAAAATGATATGTATAAGTTCCTAGATACTGATATAAAGTTGAGGCGTGTAAAAGTTCCTACGTGGTGGAAAAACGGTATACTATGTAGGTTCCTACACCGAAAAAAATTACTTGTGTTTGTTTTTACACAAAATTTCAAACTTTTTCAAATAAATACATTTATTAAACAAGATCCACAAATAGTAACACAAAACCCAAAACAGCAATAAATACGCTGAAAAAGAACATTTCCTAAATCACAACATTTTAGATTATACAACAAACAATATTAATCATTACGGTATTATGTTAAATATTTGGGTATCCGAAATAATTAATAAACCATATATTATAAAACATTATCTTATTTTTTCTAAGACACAAGTGCCCATTTGACTACATTTAATATATAATATATAGGTACCTAGTATATTTTTTTATGAAATGTATTACGATTTTTTTTTTTTAAGACATTAAGATCATTAAACACATTTTTACTTCTTTTTAACATACAAATGCCATAATATTATATTTTATCACAAAAATTATGGTTTAAATGATTAAATAATAATATACATAATTATTCCAAGGTATTCCAGATAAACAATTAGTATAAGAACCAACATACGTAATTTTTTTTTCGTGTATAGGAATAATATACATGTATAATTGTTTCCAATACATGTAGCAACTATTTCACCTGGTAGGCCTCGTGTAGGAACTTGCATTCGCCCATTTGTATCACAATATGTACGCTATACGTTTTGCAACGAAATACGATGGTTTTTGTCGGCGTTTCAGTTGGAAAATTTGGACATCAAACACTCGGACAGCAGCGATGCCCCAGAAAATATTCGTAACGAATGTTGCCCCGGAGAGCCGTACATTACGTTCTTGCCACCGGACGCGTCGTTGAGTCTGCTGGTCGTCAATCCGCAGCCGCAAAAGCCATTTTTCCAACGAGAACTCGCGGTGTACGATGGCGACACAGTCGAAAAGTTGATCAAGAGGCTGAAAAAAATCGATCTAAAACTGAGTGAGTGCACATTGTTGGTATTATGCTACCGGTGGCTTGAGCAGAAGTTTAGTATGGGGAGGGGGAAGAGGGGATGTCATAGGATAATTTGTATAATGTTAAGAACATAATTTAAGTATTAGGGCTGGATTTTTAACGCCTTAAAAACATACGCTATTATGCCCTAAATATTCTAAATAATGTGCACTAAAAAAATCACCACGTTTTTGATTTTTAATAATTTCCATATAAATTTAGTTTGAATGTCAATATACATTTCAAAAAATTGTGAAAATGTCTTACAGACAGAACCTATTGTTTTCCACTCCTTTAAGAGGTCGCGCGTGTCTCCGTCTTACGAATGTATAGCAAAAACTGTTTTGCGCAGGATAGAACCACTCTGTCTGTAGTCATAGTATAGAGACACCAAAAAGTAATGTTTTCTGTGTCTATTAGTTTAATATCATTAATAAAAAGAGTAATAATAATTTTAAAAATCTGATATTTTTACGTTTTCCAATTTAAATGACTTATGATTTATTGGTCTTATCGATAACTCTACGAATAAAAAATAAAATAATAAAATTCTTCTCTATTCTTAATGAAAATTTGGTTTCTTAGTTATCACTGTAGCCTTCTTGGTACTTTCCCGCGCGTAACAGTTTTTGATATATTTTGCATTTGTAAGACAGAAACAACGCATGCGGGTGTAAGGGTGTATTATTATTTTTTTTAATATGTTTTGATCATGTATCTGAACTGTATGTAGTTATAATTAGTTAATATCATTTAAAAATAATATCAAAGCTTAAAAATCTTAAAATAATATTTTGAATTCAAAAATGCTCCAAAAAATGAAAAAAATTATCTCCAAATTTAAATTTGTAAAAAAGTGCCCTTGTTATTCGTAATCAAAAATACTTGAAACGTGTACCTATGTTATAAAACGACCATCGCGTAGGTAGATTCGGAACGCAGTGCAAAGTGCATCGAAATCCCAGCCCTAGTTAATAATTATTATTAATTATACTCCATTTAACTCTAACTGCCAGTTGTATTTCTTTTTCTTACATACGTTTTCAAACGTTTAATCGTAGAAAAACGTCCAGAGTGTTTAAGAAATAAAAGAAAAGAAAGTCTCATCGGTCGATAATTCCTCATCGGCCATCAACCCCCCCCCCTGCGCATGCCACACTGATTACTACGTTTATAATATTATGCA
>PVMI01024199.1:0-19909 GCA_008528875.1 Aulacorthum solani
ATTTGTTTTCATCATTTTAGATTAAACATTTAAAGTAAATACATTTTGAATGTTATACTTACTCAAAATGCATATTATAGGTAGTAGGAAATCAAACACACTTTTAATTGTTTCTTTAAAGCATGAATTTTAAAATCCTAAGACTGTTTCATATAGACAACAAAAATATATTTGGTTAAAGCTCTATACTTATAATTTTCTAAGCTCGCTACACTAAAAACAGTTGTCCGCCCATGTAGCAAAGCAGGTTGTAATTTTTTTATTATTATAATAGATAGGTATCGTAGTATAATATGTATTTTTTAATGGCGTAAAAAAAGAAAGCTAGTACTAGATTTAAACATTATGTTAAGCGACCCACAAGTTTAACTGAAAAAAAGGTTTATTTAATGCAACATAAATACTAGACATAAATTATAATAAAATATAAGTGTGGTAAAACAGTTGACTTCAAACGGTAAAAAAATACATAAAATAACCAGAAAACAAAATTGTTTATTTTTCATAATGTGTACTACACTATCTACTAAATATACATTGTAATACCTCTAGAGATTTTTGATGTTTAGTATAATTTTGAACATATACAACTTTTAAAAATTAATATAATATGTATAGGTTTATTTTTTTTTTAGCAATCTATATTTTAAAAGGAAAATACAATAATTGAAAATCATGTACGACATGGTTTATACACAACAGATAACTTAAATTCGTTTTCGAAATTTAATCTGAATGCGATGGTGGAGTGGTTATTATTACTAGAGCTATTACTTATTAGTTATTACTATTCGAAACACCATAATTTTATTTTCCCTAAAAGTTTACTCATGTATACTATATAATATTATAATAAAAATCAAAGGTAATATCAAAAATGTACCAGTTGTCACTTAATATTTCGTTTTATGAAATGTTTTAAATTAATTAAAGGCTAAATTTTATTTTTGAAACAAGCTGCTCAATTATAATGAATAGTTCTAAAAAAAAGTTTTCAGTAGGTCACAACATCTTTAATTTTTTTTCCTGGACCTATGATATCTAGTTTATTTATAAATTATATTTTATATAATTGTGAACCATTTTATGTAATATTACAAAACAACGTTTGATTAATGTGAACATATTATAAACAATACATTATATTAGATGTTTTTTTTTTATTTTTATTTTATATTTATTTAGAAAGACAATTTACAATCTGTAGGTACACAATAATTATATTAGATGTTAAACGTCAATATTAGAAGTATTATACCTAATTTTAAATGATTATGTAATAATGTTTGTCCATATTTTTTTTTAAATTTGTGAAATTATCAATTACATTGTTAACTATTAGCTAGGTGTCTTGTGTAACAAATAAGCTTTTAAGGAATCTTATTGCTGTGCACATAAGTTTGCTGTAGGTACATAAATATGTGCATAATAAACGGCTGGTATAATAATTCCATACAAATGTATAAATTTCATACAACAATTGCACATTATTTGTTATCAGTTTTGATATTATGATAAATTTCCAATTCAATAAGGAAACTTTTGACCATTTCTTGCTAATATACTCCGATGATTTATTGCGGGTAATAAAAACTTATTGATCCCGAAGCAGCCTTAACTCCAAAGAGTTGAGCTAAAAGGAATTGATAAATTTTGAATTGACACTAAATTATTAGCCACTGAGATTGATTGCTAAACTCTTTTATTTTATATGAATTTATTGTGCATTTCACTCAATAGTCTCATCAGTTGTCACTCATCATATACTTCAAAGAAAACAATTTATATATTACAACAAATGAAAAAAAAAATTATTTGTTATCTTGTTAAACTCTTTAACTTATACAATCGATGTTACATAATATAACATATATAGCTATATTTTTTTACAAAACAAGAAAAGTGTTATATTCAAAAAAATAATTACTTATTTATTTTTATCAAAATAAGTAGTTATGAAATTTTTTTATGAATAATATATATTAATATATATATTATATATATACTTAATATAGTTATAATTCATAAAAATTGTATTGAAACTTGAAAGTTTTTTTTACTAATAAACTACTAGATAATTAAAACAAATTTTTTTTTAAATTAAAAATTGTGCACTCAATTTCCAATCAATTGCGAGAGTAAAGGTTCATGTAACTTTCATAAAAATCCCTCTAACCAATCACATACATAATAAACTAACCAAAATCAAAAACCTATGCATAAATATTTCAAGGCCAATTTAATATTCCTTGGTTTACTAATAGTCAAATACACTGATTTGTGTTGAGGTCAGAGAGGGTATAGAGTGTAGACTATTCCCCAAATCCATTTTATTTTTCTTTCTTGTAGATATTCTATATTATAGGTTTTCTTCATCAATATTGAATTTCTAAAACGGTTCTAGAGAATATTATAGTAAAAGTTAGAGGTGACCAGAAAATGTGTACGTCAACTTTATCGAGCGAAATTAATGCGATTTGGTCAACAACATTGATACGCTTATCGTCCCAAGTAGATTATATTATTCTATAGAACGTAGACACTACCCTAATATAGTAATATGTAACTGTATAAGAACTAGTATTGTAGAATTTCTAAGCTAAACATTCGTTAAAATCAATTATTGAAGTAAGTACATAAATAATTAAAATAATGCAAACACACAATTATAATGAATACTTTTAATCTACCCTTTCGGGTTTATACCACTATACAATTCAAGATTTATAAATTATGCGATGGTAGATTGGTAGAACCAGAGTGGGTAGCAACATGAGTGAAACATTTTTTTCTCTCAAATTGTGAATATTGTGATCAAAGAACTAGCATAATTTAATGGTACACATTTTATATTAAACATGTACATTGTACAACAATAAATATATTCTATTGACAAATTTAGTTTATTATAAAATCAAATATCAAATTATAGTTCATTGCGTTTTATTAAAATACGTTTAGAAACCGGGAATTTGGAGTGAAATTTCTTAACTTGTTTATTTTTAATCTTATTTTGTTACCTAGGAAAGATATTTGACATTTTTAAAATTTAAATTTAATATACAAAATGTATAATTAAATTAGGCATATAACCAGTTTGATATTTAATTTAGTCTCTTTGATTATATATTAATCCGAATAATTGAATAAGGTATAAAGTTTGATTTTGGTCAGTATTGATCCTGGTGTATAATATATTTTGAAAATTCTTCGTGATGGTTGTTCAACAATGTATAAATCCGAATGGCTTATTATTTCTGAAGGGGCTTTTTTTTGTACATCGCCGACAATTCGTTATTTTCTGGCCTACTTTATATGGCAAAGTATGACACATGTTAAGTATTAATTTATTACAAAACTTATTCAAAAAAATGTTTTGTATTTATCCTTTTATGTGAATAAGTATAAAATATTTACATATTTACTTTGATAATAACATTCATAAAATATTCAACTCGTAGTTTTTCCCCTTTCGATCTAAAGTTAACAGTCAATAAGGTCGCATAATTTAATAATTCAATAAAATTGTAGAAAGTTTTTGCTATTACTAAAGATGAAAAAGTAATAAAATATTAAAAACTGTCAACGTTTTATATACTATAAAAATATTTTTCTTATTTATAAAAAAATGTTACTTAGTAAACTAAAGGTAGTTTCTAAAAAAATTATGGATTTGATTTTTAATTCATTGTTTTAGTATCAAAAGTTTTAATATCTACTCATAGTAGAGTAATATGTATTTGAAGTTAATTTGTTACCGTCGTTTTAAGTTATGAAAAGCTGAGTTTTGTTTTATCATTTTTATAACCTAATATTTATTTTGGAAAACGGTTCATTTATCATGTGAGTATTGGTTGAGACAGGTTAGAAATAAATTCTCAAAAATAACATGCTATATATTTATTATTTTATTAAGGTCATTCGTTATACATGTACATCATTTGAACCCTGCCGATACTGACAATAAAAAATCTATATAATAATGTTTAAAAAAAATGTAACTTAGAAGTACATGTGTAATAATTGGACTAACGTTGTCTTGTCACATTTCATTACATTAGTAAAAGATTTTCTTCGGAAGACAGAAATAGTTTATAATTGTCATTCCTGGTATCATCTAACAAGTTGAGAAGATAGAAAAAACACAACCACATTTTGTTTTATTTGTATTAAAATAATAATATATTATTTTAAGTCTGCCATTAAAAATAGAAACACAATGATACAGAATCAATAATTTTCATTCAAATAGCAGAACCAATTGAGGAAATACATTAATCAAAATACTCTTCCCCTTTTTATCTTACTATTATTTCCTCTTTATGTTTCACCTTGCTCATTTGTAAGTCAGAATTCTCTTGCTCGTTTTACCCGCATTATGGTAGTCGTTAATGTTACAAACCTTCATAACTCTCTCACTTTCTATCTCGTGACTGTCCCTCTCCATGTCCATAATATGTCAGTGGGCAAAACAAACTCCCAAAAAGGACTTTTCGGTCTCCGGCATTAGTTATCCGTTCATACCAGCCCACCTCTGATGTCACATTAACGTTGCTCATTAAAAACGTGTGTACACTTGGAAATTGATTAGGTGAGATGCATTATGCATGTGACACCATATTTTGAAATTCTTAGGCACCTATGTGTTTTTTAGGCATTATATTATTAGTACCTGTAGTTTAGTTTAAATAACAGACAAACTAATAATTACGTATGTACATAGTATGATTTTATTAAATATAAATTTACGATTGATTTATAATATTATCTAAACATTAATATTTTTACTTTTATGTATTTACTGAAATACAGCATAAATAAATTGTAGTTATAGTGCTAAAATTATTTCTTAAATGTTTTATTCAAGTTTATGAAATGAGAAAAAAACAAAAACAATAATAATGTCAACAAAAATATCATATTAATTTTAATGATCTTATTAGTTACAAATTAAAATTAAAAGCCATTGAATGATATCCAAATTTAGATTATATTTAAAGCTGATTATCTAAATGTATTATAAATTATAATCAATTATATTTGTTTTTAAAATTCAAACAAAGCCATTAAAAATTAATTTACCACGATTTAATCGTTAAAGTACTACTAATACTACCATACATTTTTGTTATATACATAAAAAATTCTTCCAACATAAATTATTAAACATTTATATTATGAAAAAAAAAGTATCTACCAAATACAACTGATGAAAACGTTAGATCTTAAATGTAATTCCATACGCATTATTTGTTTGCAGTGAAAATTCTAATTTAAAGTACTACTATTATTGATTTACAAATCGAAAGAGATTACTTACTATCTCTTTTATTTTAAACAATAAATTGTAATTCACCTGACGTAAAACAACTAAAAATGTATAACTGTGGGTCCCTATTAAAAGAGTACATTTTTAAATCATATTAAAAAAACAATTTGTTAAATCGGAAGTTATTATATTTGTAGGATCAAACACTCAGTAAAAATAACCATATAAATAATTTAAATATTCCTAAAATATGATTTATGATTTTATGAACAGAAAACAATATTTTTTTTGTACTTGAACTCTATTATTTAATTTTATAACAAATTAATCTTTTAGAACAACTATGCTATAACGATTTTCAACTACAATTAGTTTCAATCAAAAATAAAATGTTTGCCAAAAGTTAGGGTAAAAAATATAATGAAAATATGAAAGTTTTTTTGAAATAACATAAACATATACCATTCAACACAGTATTGTGATGTTAAGTAAATAATAATAATTAAAACTATATACAGTTTACAGAAACAAACATTCGGCGTTATGTATAAAAAGTAAAAACAAAAAGTATTATATGTTGCCATAATTTAAGCCAGGGAAATGTTAATACTATCAACTATCATTTTATTATAATTCTTATACGTCTGATTAAAGTGATTAAATCTGCAGTCTATTGTTCCGCTCAATTTATAAATATTGTAAAAGTGTCAACTTCTTTGGTTATTCTTATTGCTAACAATAGTTTTTTTGAAGTCTGATCGATTATGGTTTGGTAATAATTTCGGTGGGAGAATATTGTGTTTTATAGAATAAATATAAACACATGCCTGGAACAGTGTTGATGAATGTTATTGCAAAGAGATGATGGTGAGTGGAGATGAAACACAATTATAGTAAAATTTTGAGATTTATCTTTAACCATATAATATTTAAGTGTCTTGACGGCTGTTTTACGTTTTGTATAATTTGTGAGTATAATAAAGTATAAGTAGGTATCTAATATGCCTGTGTAGTTTGCATGTATTTTGCAATGTTTAGTTTTATTTTTTAAGCGTCTATTTTATTTTTCAATGAGTGGGTTGAATAAAAACCCTAAAAAGTATTGTAGTTATATCGGAATTTACCAAAAACATCATCATTCAGTCATTGATTATCTTATAAGATACAATAAAAAAGTTGTATGATATTAAATTGTATTTATTTCTTACGTCAAAAATAGAATTAATCATTTTATGTTCTATGCTCCCACCTGAAACGAAAATATAATATAATATATTCTACACCCGTCACCAAAATATCTTAAACACAGATGTTTGACCAGCTGACCAGAGACGAAATGGAAACCTGACTCACCCTTAACGTTGTGAGTCTCTGGTTGATTTTAGGGTTAACTTTTGCCTGACTAAATCCGATATTCGTACGTCTCATTTTATCCTTCAAACTATTTGGACACACCTACATTTTTCTACCTATACCCTGATGATTGCGCGTATTTCCAACGAATACCCTTCTTTCAGTATTTCAAATAACATAGGTGGGTAGGTAGGTGTTCCATTTGAATTTTCAATTGTAATCCATTACAATAATCCTATCATAATAGTAATTTTCAATTTACTATTCAAAATGTTATATATCAATTGTTTTGGTCTTCCACTAATATAAACTAATTGGTATACATTTTATATTATATTATAATAGACAGGAAAATAATAATATATTTATATACCTATTATTGTATGGTAATGTATTACTATCTCTAAAATTGTAAATACAAGGTAAAGAATGTTATTGGGTTTGAAATGATATTTTCTTTCGTAGTTTACAGTGACGCAATTTATGATGGAAACAGTGCTTTTCAAAAGTTGTATGTTGGGTATATATAATGCTTATCGTTATGAATCGATTATGTATTTAATAAAGTTGTTACTTTAAAAGTTTAAACAGACTATTTTAAATGTATTCAGTAATTAATTGCCACATTTATTCAAATATTCAATACTATGAAAGAAATTTAAGAAAATCCATTTTTAACCAATCTCAACTTAGTATCTTTTTAAAAATGTATTTGTACATAGAAATATAATAGCCAGAATATCCTGTTGCCCATAGTATTGTAAAAGAATCCAGCAGGGAAATAGTCACTGGGTACACCTTGTGTTATATCAGAAAACGTGGTGAACAAATATGTATAGAAGCTTTAAGGTACGTTTTCCCTGCAGCGTCTGGACACGGCGTCCAGCGTCAACTGCCGCTCCGGACATAGTCGGTGTTATAACGATGCGCTGTCCCACTGTTTGACACTGAAGGAAAATTTACCTTTAGGCGGAGATTTTGATTTGAAAGAACTAGCATCTGACAGAGATGGCCGTATACTTGAAGAAGAAAAATCAATACATCTGTTTCCGTAGTTAGCGAAGTAAATCGAGTTTCCAATACACCTGTTCATTGTAAACTATCCATTTTTAAACTAATAAGTATATTAGTTTTAATGAACATGTATTTAAGAGATCTTTAAATTAAGAAGTTTCTAGGACATAAGTACTTAGTTTCTAACAAAAATGGCAAACATATTTTTTGTTTATAATACATTTTTGTTTTGTATTAATTTTATTGTATAGCATTTAGTTTTATTTTTAGTCTCATAAAGAAATATACTTTAAAACATGTTTTATAACTAGTTCTTATCTTTTCATGTACATTATTGTTATGTTAAGATAAAAGTTTGTAAATTGCACAATATCTGTATATCATGATATTTAGCATTCTGTGCCCATACAAAATATTTAAATTTGTTATTGAAAATTACTAAATATTAAGTTTCCAGTTCCTAAAACAAAACTTTTATTCATAAGTTATTAATAATATCTCATGAAGACAGTAGAAGTAGAAGTTTAAATATTTACATTTCCCGAAGTTTTAAAGCTTTTATATTACTGTATGAATAAAAATGAAAGCATTTTTAAATAATCTTTTCTTAAAATATATTTATGTTATTTTATTCAATAGATTTGTTGTACCTACATTTTTTATATTTGAGTCTAAATATGTAGTTTGTATGTGTATCAAAATGCTATTATTTAAAATGTGGATTAAACTTTCAAAAATTAATAATGTGAGACTCAAAACAATATTTTAGGGGTAATGGTTATTTAGTTCAAGATTATGTCCATTGTTAATTTTTTTTTGGTAAATAATATTACTTGTTATTTTTGTAGCTGATAAACAGTAAAATATTCAATCCCAAAAAATTACATGATTATGATAATTTATCTAACCAGTTAGTATTAGTTTTTGAGAAGACACTATTTCTAAGACATAGATTATTGGGTCATACTCGTATCCAACCTAAGTTTGATTCTATGCAGTAGATTCTATCATTATTTGATATTTGATATTTCAATCATACAAAGGTATATATTATATATTTAATGTCTATCATTTTTTAATCGGTGCCTACTTAGGCACTTTAAATAATCTAAATTGAAAATGGGTAACATTTTGTGCGGTTCAATTTCAAAATCATGGTTACAGCCACGAAGTAGATAAATTCCGTTGGTTTAAATAGTCAAATATTAACTTAGATTGTTCTCTGGCCTATATTTTTTCTTTTGCTTATTGCCACAGTGTTGAAATTAGATAAAAACTTTTTTTCTAGATACAGATAAAGATAGAAGAAAATATTTTTTCGTCTAGATAAAAAGAAGATTATTTATTTATTTATTTATTTAAATTTAACTTTTTAAGAGTACGCCTCACTACTACTTTAAAATGGTTTAAACACAGGTATAATAGGTTTAAATGCAAGTTTGTAATATACATCATTATTAGTGAACATTATAAATCAATAATATATTTTTAAAATTAAATATTTAATACTTATAATGAAATAATTTTAAATAAAAGAACACTTCGTTTGATATTAATTTAATTTAATTTTTATTATAATTTATGTATAATATAAATAATTATTTATAGTATAAAAATATTATTGTTTATACAAATGAACTCATCTAGATAGTTGAATTTTTTATCTTAGATAGCTAAGCATTCAGTTATTTATTAAGAAAAGATAAAAGATAATTAGATATCTAGATAAATGTATTTAGATAAGTCTCAATACTGCTTATTTGTATCTTAACAAATTACGAAAATGTAAAAGATTGGAGACTTTTAGTAATCAGGTACCTACTTAACTTATAATTATTGAAATAAACGTCAAAATATAAAATAAAAATAACTTTTAGGTTAATCACGGTGGTCAAATGCCCAAATTGGCAAAATCGATCATAAAAACTAAAATATAAATAGAATTAGAAAATCATGCTTAAATACTAAGGATATATTTTAGAAAGTACGCAATAATATTATACCCAATACCCTCGATATTCAACAATTTGTAAAACAATTTCTATGAAATAAAAAGAAAAATATACCATTTCCTGTACTATAAATAGGTAGATACACTTTAAACATCATAATTTATTTATAAAATAATATATATTTTATCAAATATTTTAACTTATACAGTCGCAAGTGTACTGCGTAAAATTATGTAAGCCATATTGTAATAAAACATCATGCGTGTGTAAATAAAAATCGTTGTCATATTTTATTATTAGGTCTTAATAGAAACTACTAATAAATTAGTTATATTATAGGTGGAAGTTTGTATTAGTGGGCTAAATTCATCACGATTCATACGCTAGTTTGTGAATTGTTAGAAATTTATATTTTATCTATCAGATTATGACAACTTTCGTCGAAATAATAAATGTAATCAATAATTCAGAAATGCATTTAAAAAATATAATGTTATGTATTTTTAATAATAATGTAAGGATTAGGTATACACCAAGTTAGATGAAAGTTGTTGGTTCAGTTACTGACTGTTCAGATTTATAATAATAAATATCAATCCCAGAGTATAGTCTCTTGAGACCTCGTATAGAAGTAGGTAGGTAGAAGGAACTAAGTGTCGACCTGTTGAAACAGTTAAATAAGTACTATCGATCAGACTTTAAAACGTATCTGTTTTCTATGTCCTGATCATATATTTATTAGTTGTATAATATTAGATTATAAGAAATATTATTAAAATATATTTATTTATTTATTTATTTAATATAAACGGACGCGAGTCCTAAAACATAATAATATTAACATTGTGTGTGAAAAAACATATTAATACGTACAATAATAATTTATAGTTTCTACTTAAAATTAGAGAATTAATAAAATAATAATGCTAAAGTTAATATATAATACAAATAAAATATAGAAATTATTATTCAAATATAATCAAAGACAAAAGTATTACCTGTAGTCATAAGAAGGTTAGTAGGAGAGTTCAAAATGTAATTTTTTGTTGAAAAAAGTGGATAAAAGGGTTTTGGATCTCTAGTATTAAGGTTATTAATTTTAAAACGGATTAAAGAGAGAATTTCAGGACAATCTATTGAACCTAATATTAGTTTTTGTAAAAATTTAGAGAGTAAAAGAGTGCGACGGTAGAGTGCGAGAGTAGAGAAATATTAAGAAAATTTAAAACATTATTATATGTACCGTGGACAGGTCTATTTATGTTAAATTTAAGGGAAATAAAACTCAGAAAATTATTTTGGACGGATTCAAGCGTAAGAGTTTGTTTTGACATACTATTTATCCAGATGAGGGGGCAGTACTCTAGATTAGAACTGACTAGAGAGAAGTAGAGGATTTTTAAGGGAATAGGATCTGAGAATGTAGCACAGGTACGTTTAATTACCCCTAAGTTCCGAAAAGCTTTATTTTCGATCATTTCAGTATCTAGAGAAAAATTTAGTTTACGATCAACAATTATACCCAAATCTTTAAATTGATTAACAGGCTCGACATTTGTACCAGAAATTGAGTATTGAGAGTTAATTGGATTTTTAATTTGGTGAAATCTCATAAATTTACATTTTTTATATTTAAAAATAGATTATTATCATTACACTACATAATAAGGTTATTAATGTCTAATTGCAAATTAAAAGCGTCTTGTTCTGATTTAATAATTTTTACTAATTTTGCGTCATCGGCAAATAGAAGGATATTAGAATTAGTGATGACATTAGGGAGATAATTTATAAATATATTATAAAGAAGGGTTGACAAGTGGTCACATTGAGGAGAACCAGAAGGTATGTTAAACTGTGTAGAAGTGAAATTTAGATATTTGACGATTTGATGGAGTCCAGATAGGAATGATTGAAACCAATTTAGTAGAGAACCTGAAAAACCAAATATTTGTAATTTTCTAATAAGAATTGCATGATTAACCTCTTCAAATGCCTTAGAAAAATCGGTATAAATAATATCAGTTGCGCATTTAATTCAAAAGAATTAAGGATTATGTTTTTTACTACATCGATTATATGACTGTATATCAATTTTTTACCATTTTTTTTTTACTAGAATGTAACTTATGTTTAGTTACTAGTTTCAGACATACCTAAAAAATAGAAACAAGAATTCATATTTTCAAACTAAAATATACATATTTTCAGCAGTAATATATTATAACTGGCGTTGTGTTTAAATATTAAAGTGACAAAGTGAAAAATTATGATTACCTACATTCAATGTTATTCATGAGATATATATATTTACCTACCTATACATTTATAACTTATAAATAAAAATGTCCACTCAATTTAAAAAAATGTGCATTGATTTTAAAGTAATTATATATTTTAATATGTCTCAATAATATACAATACGAAGTTAACTATTCATTAATATTATTCATAAATAAATGCATAAATTACATTAAATTACAAGTTACATAATTGTTTTAAATAAAAAAATATATGTTAAAAATTACAATTAACAATTAAATTGTTAAAAAGAAAATAATTTTTCCTTAAGAAAAACTCAAAAGATCATATATATTTTGAAATTGTATGTCTATCAATGTCCTCGTTTTTTTTATTAATCGCTCATAATTTTAACACGATTAAAAGTTTTAAATAATTTATGACAGGAACTTAGAAGTATCAATAATTTTCAATAGGATGAGATTTTATTCAACAGAAATTGTACGGTCTATCATTGACTGGAATTTAGATAAATTAGTTATAAAGTGTTACAACTATAGAAATATAGAAAAATAACAGTAATTCACTCGAACTACAAAATAAAATTCACAATCTTTTTTATAAAAATATATTTATATCTAAACATTTTTAACATAGGTACTTAATTGACAAAAACAATAAGCTTACAAATTATGGTTTCCGGCAAGTATAAAAAAAAATTGATAATCGTAAATTAGTAAATTAATGTAACAATATATTTTGTTAAATTCAAAAGGCATTTAGTGTTATCTCAAGAAAAAAGAAGGAAGTTCTTTTCATTATCTTCTAAAAAAAAGTTGTTAAAGGCGCAATATTACATTTATCATTTTACATTTTAAACTGTTACAATGTGTGAAAACTTGCTAAGTTTAATCCAAATATAATATAAAGCTTTTATTTTAGCTAAGCTCGAATATATTCAATTTTCATATATATTACCAAATATAAAAGCGTCAGCTCTAAAAATTATCGATACCGTTCATATGCTGGTCTATGATTGATCACCAGAGCATTTCGCTCCAGTCCGATATCCAATATTCTTAATATTGCAGTTGTAGCAATACAACTGCAATAACTAGCATGAAAAGAATCAAAAAATAATTTCTCATATACAAAGCGGTCAACTCGGCGACTCACTGAGTACATTGAGAAGCATCGATAAAAATTTGACTAACTTAACTAATTCTGGATACTCGATTATGAAAATCTAGCCATAATAAAATCGGATATGCTTCAATTATTCGCCGAAAATAGTTTTCGGTTGCTCGTGCGTCTAATTTATGCTCGGAAATATTGTTCGAATACGAAAATGTATATTTCGTGCATATTATATTGTTCAGATGTTCAATATATTGTTAATTCAAAATTTATTCACATAACATTAAAATATTTTTTTCCTTACATTATTAATTCAAAATAGGTTTAGGTACATAGCTCACAATAAATTCAAATGTCAATACATTGGCCAACCCTATATGAGACTTGCTTGTGATAATATAAGCAGTAAATTATCAGGACCTCAATACTGTATAATCTATATGAATAATATTTTTTATTTTGATTGAGGACACGCCAATAAGCGGATATACGTGCAACTCAGTCACCTTGGTAGGCAATGTGAGAAAATTCGATTTGATAAATGCTTAAACTAGATCTGCCCGATTGACCGAATGGCAACAAAAATATAAATATAATATTCATATCTACTAAAAAATTTAGAAAACCGTGCTGAAAATTAGTTGATTAAAATAAAATTGTAATCAACTTACAATCTATAGAACTTAGGAAACTACTATAGAACTAAAGGAATTTCCAATATTCTGTCAGAAGCACTACACCCGGATAACACACAATTGATTATCTTCTTCAACATCTCAAAAATTGATAAATTATTGTTAAAATTATAATATGTAAAAATGTATGTGATCTTCAAGTATTTGCAATTTAAAAAGCTGGAGGCTTAATCTATAAAAAAAACAAATATGTTTTAAAATTAAAGTGCGGAATTTGTACTAATTGAATATAATTTGTTTTTATTCTTGGTGTAATATTGAGTTTTATTGATTCTTTGCACATTATAATTAGTGACACTTATGAAAAAAAAATAAGTGAATGTTCGTTGTTACGTATAGTTCTTTATTGACTATTTTGATACATAATAATATGTGACCTGTATAAGCATTTGATGTAAGTGGGTTATAACTTATAATGGATGGAGTTGTATAACATGTCTAGCTAATTATAAATATTTTTATTATGATACCACTATGACTATGATAATAAAATTGTTTTTCAAATGTCTAAACAGAATTACCAATGTACATTTTTAAAAAAATAAGAAAAAATATCTTAACTAAATAAATATTTTTGTATATCAATTTAAAGAATAAATGATATAACTAAAACAACTTGTAACATACTTGTTAACAATTGAATACGTGTAAAATGTAACTAAAAATGAATTGATTAAATTTGGACTTTGGTACCTATCTATATAGATAATTATATATTATAGATTTTCGAAAAACTATCTACATTCTTCAGTAAGAAATATGTGCACATTATTGATAATTTTTGTTTTTCTACTCAATATGGATGTATTAATTGCTGAAATATTCAGAATATTAAAATTTATTATATCAAGAGCCTACCTTATTTAGATCTTTTATTATAAATATTAGGTAATGAAATACCTATCCTATCATTTTGTATATATGTATCAAGCATTCAACTATTTTTCGTTATTGAAAACCAAACCAGAAATCATTCTCAATGCTCATATGCTTAGAACGATTTTTTTATTCCAAAACGTAATAGCAGACACCAAGAAAAAAAAATACACAGATCATTGTAACACTAATAAGTTAATAAATTCCTCGCACCAGTCAGAGTCGAAAATGGTAATAAATTGATATTTAAGAGCAATGAAAAACGAATACGATTATTATAACAGTTTAGACTAGAAAATGATCAGTGCTGTAGCGTACAGCAATAATAGGATTAGCCCCGAATGTATATTCTTTCATATATACATATATATATATATATTATATTACATATGTAAATTATACAATATACACGAACCTTAATTACTTTTCGGGACTTACCTGAATCGAGCGTATTGGAATAAATTATTAGGTGGTTACAGACTATAAATCGTTGTTTATGGACAACGCTCGTATTATTATGGTGCTAAAAGCAATTTTTAAACTGCTGTATACGTTCGTATACAGATAATATAATTAGTAGCAGTAAACTATTAAATGCAACATATATATTATACTACGTAATCTAGTTAGGCTAACCAGTCAACATATTTTTATTGCATATATATTATCTCAGTTAATACTTGATAGAGCATTAAAAGGGTTAGATGAATAAAAAACCATAATGTTTCACAAATCTCATTTTTTTTTTGTGAAACTTTACTAAATTTAATTTTTGAAAAGTTGATTTTGAATTATGGAATATATGCCATGTTATTAAACCTTCAATAATTATTAAATTATTTTCTTTCAGCACTAGTGCAGTATCATGTTAAATTAAGTGGGGAATAAACCAAATGACAATAATATCAATATGGTATTATTTTATAAATTTAAATTGAAATTATGAAAAAACTAGGTAGGGTTTTAATAGAAAATAAGTCTTGAGAACATGTTTTAACGAATTTTTCTATCAGTATATTACTCTATATTATAATACAATCATTCAATATTTTTCAAAATAATATTTTTGTAGAAACCTATTAAATGCATTAACATTTAATAAATAATTAACTGAACTAGCTATAACTAATAAATCATAAATTTAGCATTTTTAAAAGTAATACAACGTATATTACTATACATTTTTTTCACAAAACAATAATATTGTAAAAGAATAAATAGTAAACACATAACTACATAAACGCAGTAAGTTATAAATTTATAATATAATAATTATTATATTATAAATAAATACACTATTATTAGATATATGGACTTGATGAAATAGACTGAATAAATAGCAACTGTTTTTTTGATGTAAAGGATTACTTATTGTTTAAGATTGTAATGCCGAAACTCGAGTATGATACGGGTTTATTTAGCTAAAAATTTGCAACACCAATTGCGTTTTAGAGGCTTTGAAAGGTCACCCGATAGAACACCTCTGCAGTGTATTTATGCTTATATTGAATAAGTGAGCTGTTATTATTAAACTGTATAAATGCATACTTCAAAAAATAATTTTTAAGGCTAGTTCTAGACTTATAGTAAAGAAATTCAAATTTTACGTCAGTATTAGGTACAATTTTGTATAAAACATAATAATGTAATATTATGTAAAACTTTATTTGATCCATGAATACGTTGTTTATATTTATGTATATTAAACACTTATTGATATGTGATTATTTAGTCCATGCATTCCATTGTTTTGTTTATATTACTTATAATACATATTAACAATGTATACTTAATTACTATTATAAGCTTGAATGAAATAATGGAGTAGATAATTTCAATGAATGCGTAAAATGTGAATTTGATGATAAATCATTGTATACGAAAAACAATTCTAAGGGGAGACCGTCTTTCAGTCTATATTACTATAAGTATGTATATTTTATTATTTCATTTATATTGCATTTCAAGTAATAGCTAAAGAAAACTTTCATATACCCCCTCTTTCCTATAAAATAACTATTGAATTGGGGCAACGTAAATTATATCTGCCTAGGTTGGCAAAAATCTTAAAACTGACCCTGAATAGCTTAAAATAAATATAAATATTTTGAAAATGTTATTGTGTATAGTTAAATATAATAATAAACATAAAACTATTAAGTTCTTAAGAATAATAGTTTTAAATTACAGCGAAATAACAACTAAAATCATCAATATTTTAAATTTAAATGTAAATTAAAAATAATATTTATATATTTTTTTAGATTTTTTAGTTTTAGTATTAACTAATTATGTGGAACTTTATATTCAGTTTTCAAGAATATTTACTTTACAAATTAATACCATAATACATTTTTAAATACAAAATAATTTGCAAATTTTCGTGATTTTGACAAATTTCGTATGAGAAAAGTTATATTATATTTTCCAATATTTCAACAAAAAAAAAATATGGCTATATATGTATTTACTGTAACTGTATCACACCACGATCATTTTAATGACGAATATCTCCTTTACCTCTTCATTTATCGCTTATTTATTACATGAGCTTAGCCTAGTATTTATTTTGATGTATGATTGGGCACTCATTTAGTGTGTGATCTACAGCAACATTTTAGTTTTAGTGTCAACATTTTACTACCTACTTATAGTTACATATGACCTATGTTACCTACTTTAAATTTAATGTAAAAGGTTAAATATTTTATGCTAATTATATATTATTTTTAAAAAAAGTTAATCATTTTCATATTTTTCAGAAGTTATTATGTAGTGTAATAAATGAACTTTTTATATTTCCTTCTCAGATAGAGATCCAAATACTAGAGAAACTTTAAAAATTACTTATTTCATGTACCATAAATAAATGTGGTCAATTTTCAATTTATTTAGACAACAATATACCTAATAAATAAATAATAAATGCGTAATTCTTTAAATTTTAAACATTATTGACCCTCTCAAAATTCTAAATTGAGAATAAGTTGTACATTTTATCACAACATTAATAGTAATGTTATATATATATACAATAATAATTAATAGGTAGGTACATTGTGTGTTTATAATTATGTAACAATGTAGTATAGAAACATAATATAATATATGAGTTTATTAAGGTAGGTAGTTAAGTCATTATACCCGGTATTAAAATGTTGAATGTGAGTATATTAGTAATTTTATCCTCTATAAATTATAAATATTTTTTGTTTAATTTTTAAAAAACCTATTAAAAAAGTTTTAATTTAAAAACGCTCGGTTTTTACATAAGAACTCTAGTACTGATTTTTAAATAAACTATAATGTACCTTCACATTTGTATGTTTCTGGTCTATGGTTCATGTACTTTCAGGTAGTTTGACAAGATGAGTTTTTTCATATTACTAGGATTTTTAAGTACCGTGGTAGACAAGTGAAGTGTATGTCAGTATGTGTCACTCGAGTGGCCATTGCGAGGTCATATTTCGATCAATTATTCAACGTATTTTCTACAGAATGTCCCCAGTTTTCTGAAACCAGAAATATAGCTTCATATATTAATTTAATATGAGTCCATATTGATACGACTAATTAGAAATTAATTTGATTTCTGTATTATATTAAATTTTATACCTAATACTTGGATTCTATGATAACTGTGTACAACGAGCATAGTTTATAAAAGATTGTGTATTTACGAAGCCATTCGTCAAAACGTAAGTCTCGACGAATAAAAGCCATAATAAATTAATAATCATATAATATGTGATCATCACGTATATCATTATTATATTTGTAGGTTGTAGCATATACATTATAAATATTGTTTTACATTTACGATACTGTCGAGATAATTTTTTATAATTTGTTATGATGATATATATGTAATATAATAATGATTAATAGGTAAATTATGTACACTGTGTAGTATATTGTATCCCACTTACTCGAGAACTGGTTAATATTTAAATATATTTTAAATAATTTCTTTTCTTCGGGCTCTCCAATTCCGGACACGTATTCATCCGTTTTAACGATTAATTTATTTTGAATCCACTCGGTGGACTCACCATATCAGCCCTCTACGGTCGCCCGCCCACACATCATCCATCGTCAGCACGCGCAAAGATGAGAAAATCAATTTTCCACTCTGCCAGCATATACTATGTGACGACTTACTCTTACCGTCACATTATTCTATTTTATTCAGTATACCGCATAACAGTGCACCAGTCATGCAGTAGTATATTATGATCTCCGCCGCCGACAGGTCTACAGCACTCCTGGCGTGGGATTTTCTACTTGTCATCGGCGTCCAGCAGCAAAATAAAATTTGATGCACGCGTATCTCGTAACCTCGCGGTCCCACGGCCACCCACATTCGAAATCAATTGTCTACCAAAAATACACTACCCGTCTACCCATGCATAATATTGTACTATATATACTAAAATACACGGCTATAGATGATACGTCCACCGCGCACGTTTCCGTTGAGTTAGTAAACCGCAGAATAACTGAGACGTATAATTAAAATTTTTTTAGAGCATTCTATTTATCGTCGCTTTTTAAATTTTAAACAAGTAAATAAACTCTTAAAAAATGTAGAAATATGTAAACGGTGCAGTGGATTTTAAAAGACGAAACTTTACACAACTAAACGCAAAAATAATTTTGTCTTATTATGCTTTTATGGGCTTACCTGAGAATTATTAAAATTTCGACCACTACAATATAACTGTAATAGTGTCCCCTATGACGACGGGGGGGTCAACAAAAATTAATGTTACAATTGTTATGACGCCAACGCCACCGCCGTCGGAGTCGTCGGAGTTGAAGTCGTAGTCACAACTTCGTAAGTCGTCGGAGTCGTCGTCGTCGTCAGAGTCGAGGGAGGTACACGCGCGCCGGCCGAACGCGAGCTAAGGCCTCGCACTGAAACGGCACAGCGCTGCGGCGGCATGGAACGGAAAAACACACACACACACACACACAGTACACAGCAATCCCAAAGGGTAATAAGCGTCGGCGCGGTTGTATCTTTCTCTCTCACTCTGTCTCACTCGTTCACTCTCCTCCCATCGAGCGCCGTCATCGGCGGCGGCGCTAATGTTTGGGTTACCCGGCTATATACGTGGTAGGTATCTATATAATGACGACGACGACGACGACTACGACGACACACGGGCCGTAAAAGCGGGTTCGGCGAGGCTGCTGCAGTGGGCGACTGCACCGCATTATTATTATTGCTGTTTTGCCTCAGTGTAACTCCATACTCGGGGGGTTATATTCCATTGCTTTTGAAGTATAATATTTAAGAGTACTCGTTTCTTGAATACTATACATCTCGAATACTTTATAATAATTTATAATTCTCTGAAAAAAAAAAT
>PVMI01024201.1:0-10857 GCA_008528875.1 Aulacorthum solani
AAATTGCAAATTTTCGTTATTTTTACATATTTTGTCAAAATTTAAACAGTAAAAAAAAAAAAACTAAAAGATTGAAAATTTAAAATGTCTATTAATTACTTAAAAATATTTGAAATATTTTGAACATTTTATCAACTATATAAATTTCTAGTATTAACATTCAGTAAAAATTGCATGTGTCTACGGCCATTTTTTTTAGAGTTACAACAATATCTAAAATCGATTTTCTCAAAAATTATTTTTGAGTAAAAATTCCCATTTTTCCTTAATTATTTTTTTGTTTTTGCTGGTGATTTTGTAAACTACTAGGAATTTCAAAAAATGAATACCTCAATACACCAATTAGATTCACTTTCCAACCAGAAAAGTTACTAAAATTGAAAATCGAAGCATTATTTCGACTACTTCTCGTGTACACGGACACAAAAAAAACACATCAATGTAAAATCAATACATTCATTGCTCCACTCAGAATCTAAAACTATAAGTCAATTTTTTTTTTTTAAAGGTGTTCCCCGACTTTGAGGTCACTTTAGGGTAAATCACTATAAGGAATGTGTTAAATTTTAATTCAATGATCAATAATTATATAAGAATAATTGCCTCTGATCAAAGGAGCGGACTTGCAGTGAATTTATAAACATATATTCTCAATTATTATATTAGTGTTATCCAAACTTAGTATAGGTTGAACTAATTATCCCACAAAATATCGCATAATATATAACATATAAGTCGACACCAAGTATACCGTAGATTTGTACTAAAAGGTTCATAAAATAAAACGTCTATATTTTTTGAAAATACCAATGTATATAGGAAATAATAATTTACAATAGACGTAAGATTGTGTGAAATTTCAAACCCCAACGATTTATTTATTTTTGAATTATTTGTAAAACAAAACAACTAAATCCGATAGAGGAAAGTCGTTATTTTCATATAGATTTCCAATTTTGCTATAATTTGAACTTAAGATGCCTAAATAAAAATGTGCTTGTGAAAATAAAATATACACACACATATCACTGTAAACCTATACCTACATTAAAATAATACACTTAAATCATAATTATTAGATATATTTGATTTGAAATTGCTCACACATCTACTTGTAATTTCTTACGATCCATAAAGACATTATTTTATAGTTTGATAGTATTTTTAAACTTAGTTTAAAGTCACAGTTTATTATAATGATCTAAAATAGAAATATTTAGTCACACGAGTTTTTCAAACAGTTAAAACATACTGCAGTAGACAACCAATGACACCCAGACATAAAAAAATATTCCGTCTTCAGCTGTTTACGGTTAGACGAAGAATTTTTTGGCACACATACGACACATCCATTTCAGCTGACAGACAAACAATGGGTTTGATGTAGACATTCATATAAGTTAATGTTTAGTTTTCGTTAGACATTACTTTTACTAATTATAATCTCCAGAGTAATCTGCCGCTTAATTTAATGTTCGAGACATTTTTTTTAACTCTGACTATAATAAAACACGTTTGACGAAAGACAAAAATACGAATTAACATTAAAAAAACTAAACAAAATGAAAAAAAATTAAATATTTTTGATATTTGTTTTAATTAAATGCTAAGATAAAATTTAAAACGTACACTATTCCTACCTATCTATAATTCTCAAAATTTATTTTTTCCGATATCATGTCATTACAAAAAAAAGTAAAAACGGTAATTATATATAGGTATATTGATTTTAAGCCAAGCATTTATCATGATATTCTAAATATACAATTGCAAAATCATAAATTACTTAATGTATAATATGATAATATTATGTAATTAAAAAAAATATGTAGAATGTTAATTAAATAAGCGAACATATAAATTACTGCATGTAGATTTAAATGTTGGATATAAAACAAAAAAGGATTTTTAGATAATGTAATCCGTGAATATGTGGTTAAACAATCAAGGATACATAAACTTAACCAAATAACGAGAGACTACGCAGCATATTATATAATAACGGTCATGGGTTATAAAATAAACACTCGGCAAGACGAAGGAAAAAAAATTAAAAGTCATTAAAATTATATGTACGACATTATACCACAATAAAAAATTTAGTGAAATAAATGCATGCAAGAAAATATATATATATATAAATATATTGCACCTTAAGGTATGTATTATACACCCATTGGTACCTAAACTTATTTTATATACGTAGTAAGTAATCGTACAAACATCGGTCATTAATTTGTTTAATCTTTCAAAAGCGAAAAACACTAAAAACATGTATAGAATTAATTGCGTAATGAACAAAGTATAGAATATGAGACAACGAGAACTCATACAATTAAGATTCATTAACAATTTTTTCAATGAAAAATTGAGGAGTAAAACATAACACAGTTACTCTATTAAGTTTTCCAGGAATTCATTGTGTTTAGAAATGCAATCAAGTCGAAGATAAAGTTCAAAAACTTAGGGGGTATGATTATTGATTACAGTATATTTTTAATATAGCTATTACTTATATCACAGGTATATATTTTATAGGTAGTGTTATACTAGGTTTAACAAACATTATTTTATTAAAAGTCTTATGTTACTTTATGATATGAGCAAAAGTTGTAATTTGTTAATGTTTTACTATGTAAATAAGTACTTGGAATATTTTATATTAAAATCTCAGAATAATCATCATACATTTTTTTTTAAATAATAATAAATTGTGCAACAGAACTCGTAGTTAGTATTTAAGGTTTACTATATTCATGTTTGTCTTTTGATTACAATTTTCATTATAGAAAATATTTATGAAACATTTTAGAAAAAATTTTAACATTAAATGTTGATATAACAAAAACACAGTTATAAATTTATATATATTTTTTAATTTCATAAATCATTTTTTTAAATACTGTTATAGGATTGAATATTGGCCAAAATGTATAACTTAGTAATTTTCGAATACATTATAAAAAGTTTGGAATGACAATCTGAAGTTTATGAATAAGCAACGGATTTCTATATAATTAAAACTCTGAAAATGTACAAATTAAGAAATTAATTTTAAATAAGTTATACTTAAATTAAAATTAAAAGTATTTAAAAATGAAAAATAAACTATACAATTATTATAATACTGAACATTTAAGTATAGTTGAAAAGAATACGAATATGTATGCTTTCAATAGTATTTACATACTAGGAAGTATAGTTATAAATAATGCATTTTTCAATCATATTGGTCCTCATAAAAATCGATAGAGTCCTATTTGATTGGTTAATATGAATTGTTTACTTCAAGAAAAAAAATATTTTCAAACAAGAAATCATCAATCATATTTACTAATTGACTGAATATTGTTTTTGAACATACAGTGACTGGTTGAAAGATGGAATTGAAAATGTACAGGCAACATATAATATGTACATTGTACATATTTTGTACCCTACACTGATGTAGGTTCAGTCACTGTAGAAATACAACTGAACTCTCTGTATTTATCCAACTACATTTCTACACGAGTAATTACCTAACCTAACATCACGGGGTTTAAAACAATTCATTTTTTTCCACAATATTGTATAGTTAGAAAAACTTTTCAAAAAAAAAAACAGAGATAATTATTTAAGTAATTATAATTATTGTAAATGCCTATTACTATAGTACTGTAATGCTAGGGCTCACAAAGGATCACGTTTGTATACCCTAAAAAAAAAAAATTTTAAAAAGGGTCGAAAAGGTATCGTTTTGTGACCCTTGAAATGTCCAGAATGTTTTAATTTTATTGGATTGCCGAAACTCAAAAGTAAGGTTACCAGGTGTGTTAATTTCTGGAATTTACTATCATAAGCCATGAATTTATTTTTATTTTTTTAAGAAAAAACATGAAAAATATATAATTGATTTCAATGTTTGAAAATTGTATCTGAGGTATAGGTACATAGGTATATTATAGGCATAGGTATATTGATGAATATTATTTCTCTAGAAACTCAAGCCGAATAGTTTTTGAAAATAATATTTTAAATTATGACAATTGTAGCTACTTATAAAAAAATTAGTAAGTACTGATAAATAAAAACATCAATACAATTAATTAAAATTATTAGTGATAGAAATAATTGATAATATAAAGTTTATTGGAGAAAACTTCAAGTTTTGTGTAGATACTAAATAATTTTTAATTCAAGTGAGTTCAATAAGTATACTTCAATACTTGAACCTGCAATCACTATACTCACTACCTACTAATTAATTCGGTCTAATAAAATACTTGAGAAATTATTGTTCACCGGGCCGCGAGATACAGATGAAATATCATATACATACTTTGTACTATGAAACTATGTACTGAATAAGCTAACAATAGACAATAGAACATTAATATTTGGTATGTTTATATTTTATGATTAATCAATGACTTTTAATATTCAAGATTTTAATCATTAAATAAGTTTTTAATTGTTTTAAATACTATAAAAATATCCAATAACAAAATAAATGAAAACACTAAAATGTAATACTGGAGGGGGGCGGGGTGCATTATAAATTATAGATATTTGAAAAATATTTTACACAATATCTGTATAGTGTATGCTGTTGTATAGTATTAAGAGACCAAAAAAAAAAAAACCATCTGACACTTTGAATAAACTGTCTTACTAATCTTTGTTTCTGAACCAAGATTTAGTATTATTATGATAACACAATATGTTGGTGGTACCGGGGTGTAAGTTATATTTTTATCGAAAACCTAAAATATCGATCAAATAATATACTGAAGTTTTAGATTTGTAATAATTACTGAATACTACGAGCTATAGGTACACACTTGAATTGCAATCACATTTTACATTCTAATTTATTTTGATGATACTTTCCACATTTGAATAAAGTTTGTTCTTATATTTGACATTTACCCATATTTTTTACGAAGTATGGATATGACAGTAATCTATTTATTTCACTATCATAATCTCATACAATTTTAGGGTATGCAATATACCTATGTATATATAATGTGTTTGTACCCCTATAAGATTTTTTAACGTACCTACCAACGAAGTTTATATTAGATTCTGAATGAAGCGAGAAATATATTGGTTTTCAGATAGGATGAGTGATCCAAAAGTTTCACATAGTCCCTTTATATATTATAAATTGGACACTGATGATATTTTATAAATCGAGGTTTTTTTTTTGTATTTCTTTTTGAGAAAATTGAAAAACCGGGTGAAATCTACTCCCCTTTTAACAAAATATTTTTGGGAGGTAACCTTTGATTTATATTTCGATAATAATTAAAGAAACTGGAAAGTTTAAACTTTGAACTGTTATTTATGTATATTATTTTATGGTTTATGCAAAGTTGATTTCTGAAAATAAATTTAATAATATTTTTTAGCTATTATAAGCATTAAAGCATATGATTTTTAAAATGTTAAAAGTTTTTTATGACAAGTGACAACGTTACCTCCATCAGTGTGGTCCAATCCATACTTATCATATTGATCATTGAATTTCAATTAAAACTTATTTTGTTTGGAATATTGTTTAACGTCATATTATTTGTATATTTAATACTAATTTAAAAACGCTTTTCAGAAACATGTAATTAAATTAACGACTGAAATCGGAAGGTATCTAAAGGTTGATTGTACCTTGTAAGTGGTTGAAAGCATTATTATAGCATTGATACAGATCTGTTTGTAGTAAATAGTATGAGAGTAAATTAAATTAAAGTTTCTTAAAGTGTTATTTAATCTTTTATTCCCGGTAATAAACACAATTAAGATGCACTTCGTTATACTAAATTCAATTAAATAACTATAGTAAAGTCAATTTATTTTCTCCGGGCTTAAACACTTACCTAAATAATATAATATCTTTTAGAAGGTACAATAATTATTCGAAATCAACTTATTTACCAAGGGTGTTAAATTACAATAGTATCCGAGTTGTATAACAATATATAGAGGCACTGCTTCCTTTACGATAATTATCAAAGTCTTATTACTTGAATTGAATACTTACAAGACAAATTACTGGGTATAATAATAATTATTATTTAGTAAAAACGCTTACAAATTACATGCACGTTACAGCTTTACAAGCATGTTTAATGTTATGCATTCCAGACAAATTTACGTTTGCGTTAATATTTTAAACGGATCGAAATTTCTTAAGGAATCACACTGGCACTTTATTTAGAACCTCCGTTACGACTTCAGAGGAATACTTTTATCTAGATAGTATCAGTGTATTAGTGAGATTTAATAAGTGTATTATTTCTATTTTTTTTCCCCCATCAACTGAGAAACACAAGACGTGCCGTTACAACATTCTTTGTCGAACGTTTATTGGTGCAAATACGACGTAAGACAGCTCTTTTATGAATCAAAACGGTAGCTGTAGTAGATCACGCGTGAGTGTGGTATCTAATACATATAAATATATATATATATATATATATATACACTTCTATAGAGTACGATGATTTATTCTCGCAAAGTCCGACGATGACTGCAGACGTTTACGAGCTGCAGAAGTGGAAAAGTTTCGAGTTTCGAGTTTCTAGTTTTGGCGCGTACAGCACACATAGGTAATATATTATATTTTATACACTGCTACCGACTACATTAACGGTGTCGCCGCCACTATTCCGATGTCTGGCCGTGCAAGTTTTTTCGTTTATATAGGTTCGACCTATGTACGTTTCGCCCACTCCGACAACGACTGTCGTCATTAAATATATTAGTTTTGTCACCCGATTCGGCGGCGGCCATTAGAACCATATTATATATAGTGCAGCCATGACTACAACTTACTTACACGTACAATAGGTATATATATATATATATAAGCACACTACACTACTTGTGGGTCGGGGGCGGGGGTGGACAAACGATCTATTCAACACTCGACGAGGCGACCGGCACACGACATTTACTTAAATATATTATAATATATACATGACTGTAGCAGGTATGTCTGTGTAGTATATGGCCGCATTAATATTATACAGGGTGACTCTATTTTCACTAAACAATCCATTGTCTCGTTAAATTTATGCATGCCTAATGCCTACTGCCTAGTATGTTATAACAGCATGTATATTAATATAATATTATACACAGTTTTTCTTCTGGTAACATAATTTGAAGTCATTAAAATATATGTACTTATTTAGAAATTATAATACAATACAACACTACCTTTATTTTAATTGACATTATTTTTTAAGATTTTTATACATTTAAAACGACAGCTGTTACGTTACCTATCAATTTTGGATAACATCAATTATCCAAAGCAATAATATTGTTTTCAAGTTTCTGATGTATGAGACCCAATTAATATCGAACCATAATAAGTTATCATTGTTACGAACGTTTAAATTTTAGGTGACCCGAAGTGGCACTGAGCACGGGCGCAGCCAGCAAAATGTCTGTGCTTTATACTCGCCGGCCGAACCCTACGTACACCCACCTTGTATAATGTATTATATACATCTGAAGTTCGCACGATACTCGTCAACGACCGCAACACACGTCGGCGGGATATTAAACGAAATCCTCCTGACTCGAGATTTGCATATTAATATTTATAATATACGACGACGACCCTGAGCGCTAGTGATAAATAGCGCAAAGAGCGCACACCTCCCCCCCCCTCCCGTCTGGGACGGAAAGGCCCAAGCGCTCTGTGCCATATATACCTATGCAAGTACACGATATAAGCAGAGGCCGTTTATATTGTACGTCGCCGGAACAAATAACGAGCCCACAGTGTCGTATACATGGGAGTCGCTTCGAAATCAGCCGCCTGCTGCGGAATGATATCCGACACTGCGTCGTGATAAGGGGGAAGGGATATAGGGAAGCTGTGAACGCCACCCCGTAAGTTGGACCTAACGTCGTTAATAATACAAAAACATTTATAAGTACGATGTACCTACCTACGAGCAATGACATCACGCTAGGCACAGGAAACATATATATATATATATATATGAGGAAAAAGTCTGTTTTTATTATTTTTGCTTTCTAACCGCAGTAATCGTTTTCGTGATTCGTTTAGGCTCGTCGCCCAAAATATATCGTCTTTTAAAAAACTCGTTGTAAGCTATAGATATTTTTTTAAGAGGACTTAGCGCGGGTCAATATAACACATTTTTACGGTAAAGTATATACGTATAAGATATACTTAGGGTATTTTTCTGGGTCACGTGCCAGTAAATATTAATATATTCGTTAGTTCTTGTAAAAAAAGTTTCGGGTGATCAAGAATTATAAAACAATTACAAACATAAGTATTCAAGAATACTTTTATGTTATTTCACTTTTAATAAATTTTCGAATGAACTTCCTTGCCAACTTTCCCAAGTCATATTTTTATTATGTCTACTGTGGTTTTTGTCCTTATTTTGTTAATTTAATCAAACCCAATGTGAGCACTATATATGTATACCCATAAATATGGTAGGTATTCATATATTTTAATTTGACAGAATTTATCGTATTCGTATATTTTTGTAGTATTGAAAATAATATATACTGATCGCGTCGCTAAAAAAAATATCATATGAATACCTTTTATGAAAATAATTTCACAAACGAATTAATTTTACGCTGCAGTCACGAGCGATATTATATTAATATATTATATAATATTATTATTTTCAATTTTGTCATCACGATAAAGGACAGTTAGTGCGGACAACCGATTACAAGATTTTTTTGGTCCACTTCGCTGCTCCACCATCGTACTTTCAAAACTTTACGCTAAAACCACTTTAGTCGGAGTTGACTTTTCCAGCGCTCGGAGCGATTATTCCACCGATTATACGGTCGGCCGACCGCAACGGGCGTGCGCGTTTTATTACACATACATCATAAATGTATAAACACGTTTATTTCTTTTATAAAATAAAGTTTCAGAAGTTAGATTACCGACGCGTATCTGCACCGTTTGAGCTCATCCGCGGTTATCGTTATTTGGCGGAGGTGCGTCGTTCGTCACCGGAGTATGACACCGGCCAGTGGCGTAATTAGGAATTTGTCTTAGAGGGGGGAAGGAGATAGACATTTTTTTACATTCAAAATACTTAGATTTTTTAGTACAGTGGTGCGAGGTATCTGGGAAGATTATTTCATCAAAAATCCTTAAACTAATATATTATTGGTACACAAAATGTATTAATAAATGTTGCTTTAAAATTCTACACAATTTAGTACCTATACAATATTATAATAAATTCTTCAAAACGTACATTTTGAATATATTAAAATTAAATTTTACTTTTAAATTAAATAATAATTTTCAAAATATTAAATTTATTTTGTTTGTAATATAATGTACATAGTGATTGTAATGTTTATAAAAGAAATTCTAATTTTCTTGACTGTTGATGTCAGCACGACAAAACACATAATCCCACAAGCCTCAAATTAATAAATAAATATACATATTATATAATCTCTGGGGGGTAGTGGGAGATATCCCCCTCATCGCCCCTTAATTACATCCCTGACACCGCCAGTGTAGACAATAATAATAATAACAATAATATACTGTGGTTGGACAACACGATGGGAATGGGTGCAGAGGGTATTTGTTTTCTTTGCTCGTAGAGATATTGATATACATAATATACGTAGTTCCTATATAAAAACGGGCTACGAGTATGAAAATGAGGTATATGTTGGTTCATATACAAATACGAGTATACAAATCAGAGGTATCGGCAGTCGGCAACAATGACGGTGGGAAAAATGAAAATGAAATTGTTTTTCTTCTTTGGTGTTGCTCTTTGGGTAATGTTAGATTTCAGCGAAAAATAAGGGTTTAATAGGTAAGTATATATACGAATACCTACAGTACCTATACGGGAATAATTATGATTTACGACTCAAACTTACTACATAGCTCTATCTAATAACTACCTATATATTGTGTTTGTAGTATAATTGCATGTGTATTATTTAAGATCAGATAATTATTAAATGTTTTAAGTCAATACCCAAGTAGGGTTGTAGGAGGTGCTTACGTTAAAACGAGAACTGCAAATGAAAGAATCCACAATTTCCTAGAAGGAAATTGCGAATGATAATATAATATAAAGTATGTCCCAAAAGCACAAAATTACCCTATCTATATATTATTATATAGGTATTCTAAGTCATAACTCATAACATATTAGAACATAATATTGTAATTTGTATTCAAAACTATTAAATCATTGTGGCCACTTACGCAGAATGACAGTGCAATATACGTTGTGCCAGTAACAATCTAAGAGAAACATCTAGTCTACTACAAACTCACTCAAATTAATCGACATCTGGTCATTCTAATAAAACAAGACAAGTCTGTATTTATTCCATTTACTTTAAACAAATATCTAACCTTCCATCACATCAATTAGAAGGAACTCCAAATCGTTATAATCCTACAGTAATGTCTAGTATTTTTTAAGTATATTTCGCTATAAATATATTTCTGCATGTGTATAAGGAAGCTTGCAGATTTCTAAATCATTAGATTATCTGAAATATAAATCCGAAATTCCATTAAACCTATTAGTATAAATTGCTCTAGGACATTGAAATCCATTTGAATTCTAAACATTCCAATATTCATATAAAAAAAATTATTTTTAACAAGCATTCTAAAAAATCTATATTATTATATTTTAGAATAAGTACAAAGCATTAATTATTAAGAAACATTGTGTTATTTGGAACTGTGGTGCACATGCATGTCAAAAATCTATATAATATACTCTTCCGTCGTGTGAATATACATAATAAATATGTAAGTACACCTATATGATGCATAAAAGTCCCGTATTTCGACATTAATAT
>PVMI01024218.1:0-10776 GCA_008528875.1 Aulacorthum solani
GAAATTATTAGACTGGAAACAAAAATGATTGTAATCATTAATTTTCAAGTCTTCCCCCCACTTCTGAAAAATCTTACGTACCAAGTACCTACCTATAGGTATATGTACCTACTGCAGACAATCGTATATATTATTATTGCCTATATTATACGAGAGATAATGTGTAATTGGAGTAATTTAATTTGGAACGGTCGACGTTATAATAATATATATTTATACATTATTACGTGTTACACGCACACAAAAATAACAATATTAATATAATAGGCATATTCTTGTCGGCCATCGGTGCGTGTCCCCGGGATTCCTCGGGCGGACATCGGTTCCACCACGTCTCCGACGACCGGTCCCGGAGGGATAACGACCACGACAACAATAACGACAATAATAATAATAACGATCACAATAATAATTTGATATCGCACGGTTTTAATGGATTTCCGAGTGTACGAAATCGTCGTAGACGACACGACCCATGGCACCTGTGATACACTCGATAGACATTCGGCGGCTGAACGGTTCGTTGGAATTTTAACAGTTATTAAAATAAAATATGTATTATTGTTATTGTTCTTCGCCGTAAGAGAGCCTCCGTCGACGGTCGTCTCCGCGTCCTGTTCACGCCGAGTCGCGAGCGGTCGTCTTGTGCGCTTAAACCCCTCGGCCCGAGGTCACACGAGCATAAACACGGATACCACGACCGTGGTACCTCAGATATTGTGTAGTATATGCTCCACACGTCTACGTCTACGTCGCACCGGTGTAGTGGTTACTCGACGCCCCGAAACGGAACGCAATTGACAGCGATATGATTGTACGATTAATTTCGAAAACAATACAACGATCCGGGAAGAATGTCGTCTAATAATGATAATGTGTAAAACGTTCATCGCCGCCGACTATTTAATATCATACCACTCTGCATGTGTCGGCTGTACTTATATTTTATAGTTTTAACAATATTATAGCACGAGCTACCCGACACCTTTCAGGAGAAACGCGCTGTTCGAGGATGTCATCGTTTGTATTTTTCGGAAAAAAACCGTTGCCACTTGGCCAAATAATTATCATACTATAGGTTGGCACAGTTTTTTATTTACCGTTATAATATTTAATACGAGTCAGCAGTATAGTTGACGTTATTCCGCTGCGTATCATCATCAAAATCCGTCGACTTTTTACGGTCAATATATTTTTGAAAACCATCACGAAAAACACGACTCCTACACACATTAGCAACTCCGTGTTTTTGGTTTTCCAGTCGGACAAAAGTATCTAGATTTTCGGTATTTAATTTTTACGACTTTCGAAATAAATCGTCCGTTAAGCGATAAATACATTTTGCGCCCAACGGTTCGGACGCCAGCTTAAATCATCGTTTCACATACCAAAATGGTATTTAGTTAGGTACCTAAAAACCTCTTATCACAATAATACTGCAGTTGGGACCTGGACAATCGTCGACTGCTGCACCGACGAAAATATCGAAATCGTTTAACATATTTTGGAATAAAAATGAGAAATGCTGTCGTCTGTAAGCGTTTTACCGAGGTTATGTCCAATTCCCGGGTAATATAGGCATCTCACTCGACATAATACTATCGCGTAAGAATTATCTTGAAGGTGTTTAACGTTAAACTATGCAGGCTAAAAATGACGACCCAAGCATAATCCTACTGAAAACTGATTCAAAATATATACATAAAAAAAAAATTAATATATTAGACAAAAATCGAATTATTTAACTGTAGAATAACTATTGCTCATATTATAGGTATTACGAATGAATGAAATCGTATTATTTACAAGAAGACAAACTTATTTATAATATTATGCTCGTTCTCTAGAGTTCTGCAGTTAACTGTATTGTGACTCTTAGATCTTTATAATACACCAGTTGCACTACATCAGATAATACGGGAATCAAATTTTGTTTTACATAAACATAGGTACGTCATACCTACCAAAACATTTTTTTTTTTTACCAACATTTAAAGATGGTGTGTTGGCTGTTTATGGCGTTTCTGAGGTATTCAATTTTTGGGCCTGAGACTCAGAATGATGTATAGTAAATTGGTTGTTTAATTTTCCTATGTTTATGTACTGCTTTTATTTCCTGGCTTAAAATGCTCGTCATTTTTCATAGAAATTACAACAAACTTAATTTTTTTTCGAGTCAGTTTTACCTCGATGTCTACATTGGGTACCAAAACTTTAACTAAAATATAATTTACGTTAAAATATAATCAGCAGGACGATATTAATTATGAGTTGAACTGAAGGTCATTTTTGTCGTTTATCGAATTCAATTAGTACCAACCTACAATGTTTAACAAAGCAAGTGTGTTAATTAGTTATCTTTATCATCAATATGTACCTAATCAACTACGATACGGGTAAAAAGAGCAATATGAGTTGTAATATTTTTGATTAAAATGTTTAGTTTATTTCTGAAAATCGATTTGAACATGCCATAATAATTAAAATATAATTATTGTTCACAATACTCCTATGTAGGTTCCCAAAACTATAAATGTCCAATTCCTTTTGGGGGCAGGTCATCCAGTCAAAACTAATTATCAGAATATAAATCGACATTACCCACAATTCGATATTTCTCGTTGCACACCAACAACAGCAGGGTCGATTAAAAAGTCTGGTTTGCGTATCTTGTGCGAGAAATAGATGATTATATAAGCGCCCCTCGACGGGGCTGCAGCGACGAAAACCGCAGAGTTATTACACGGCATCCGAAGGGGTGCAATTACACGAGCACGCGAATAAATGTCACGACTGCGGGTCCAGGCCGATTTGTGAGGCGGAAACCTTTGCCGGTCGGCCGCGTACTGTAACACATATACACAATATGTGGGTGTGCGGGTGTGCGGGTGTGTTCGAGTATAAAACATATTAAGTGCGGTGTGGTGGCGCGACTACGACGAGGGTCGTGTACAAGACGTTTCCGTCAAGACCAACGCCTGTTGGATTCCGCTTGTAGTGGCGGCGGCGGCGGCGGATGTTTGTCACGTTTTTAAGTCGCATAATACATAACAACACCTCGCGGGCTGGTGTCGCGGTGTCCGCGGCCCCTGGGGTGCATTAAATCACCGCCTAATGCGAAGAGATCGGGCACCTGGGTTACTTCTTAGTCACATTTCCGAGCCATTACGCTGGCTGCACCCTAGTGCGCGCGTGTGTGGATGAAATTCGGTCGTAAAAATAAGAGAGGAAAAAAATGTATAATATCGAATATGTGTACACGTAAACGCGTTCGTCGAGTTCGTCGAGGGGGGTGAAATAAACGCACACACACACAAAAAAAAAAAATCAGAGTTAAAAATTCTCCCCAAACGACCGGATAAACGCGGAAACGTCGGCGGGTTGCAAAAAGTTTGCGGAACAGTATGCGTCTGACAGGGCGAGAGAAAGCGAAAATAATGCGAACTTTGGTCAGCTGCAGAATATCATATTTTTGTCGAATAAATATATAAATATCTGTCGATTATGATACAAAGGCAACTACACCAAACTTCAGTCGTATCTGTTATTTCAAATAACTTTTTGTGTACGCTTATATTATGGAGAGGGGACCGCGCATCATTGCTTTCTTTTGTGTTTCAATAATTTTTTTTCTTATTTTATTACTGGCGAAAACTTTGGAAAAATAAGAATGTTGAGGGTTTAGTTTCAGCGTGTCCTCGCTGCACAAACCCCTCTGACAAAATTTAGTGCGCTTGTTTACGTCCCTCCGATCCGAATAAATGGCGTCTTTCTAGAAAGTATATATCTATTTCAAGCACCTCTAAATCTTGAAATTTTTCAAAAAAAACCCCTATAAATACCTGTTAAATTTCTTTTAAAATACTCTACCTAACCTTGGAATAAAACTTTATCACGAATCCATTACCTAAGTTAAATGTTATGAAACATTTTGCATAAAAAAAACATTATTTATTGTGAATTTATATTTTATTCTATTGTTATCAAACACATTTAAGCCATTTTTGCTTAATAATTGATTACAATTTGATAATAATAATATATAAAAAACCAAAAGGTAATAGTGTAAATGGTAGCAACAATAGTCAAATCATAATATTATGTACTGTGTGTCATCAATTCTGCAATTTAAATTGTCTTTATTAATTTTATCATAGAGTGGGTATAATTCACAAAGATATAAAACTAAATTGTATTGTCCAGAGTAAATTGTAATTAATTAAATGAATATTAATTATCATTAAAATAGCTTCAAACGAATAAGAATAATGCTGAGTTTAAAAGTAAAACTGCACAAGACAATTATTGACAAAACCAATTCTCTTTACCTAATGTATACTGGACTGGTGTGTACCTTTGCCGGACTTAAATCGAATAAAGTTGTTCTTAAAAGAGACAACTTGAGTGCTTTTTCGGATTGTTTTTTGTTGGTTTACACGGTCGGTGCTTCCAAAGGTCAATTGTCACTTCATTCGGAAAAAGGGTGCAGTTTTTCCCCACTAGAATGATTTTTCATTACGGCCGTCCTTTGTTGTGAAAGCGAAACGAATGAAATATGCAAACCTCTTTTTTCCATATTGCTTAGATTAATTACGAAATTAATACGAATTTATCAAATAGAAATAAATGACTCGACATATTTGAAAGGGACACAGTCATCTGAGAATTTAATTTTAAAATTAATTTCCTTTTCGTCTTAATCATCTTCGTAATTTATTACTCTTTGATCATATGATTAATTACACAGTTAGTTCTCTGTAAATTAGCTCAATTAAATTTTTTTTTACCTACCTACCTTATATATTCATTATCAAAACACTATTTTAATTTGTTACTTATCGAACACATTTTGACGCGGTTTCTTTTTATCGGGTAAGATATAAAATATAATATAACAATATATAGACCATGAATTCAAATGCACGTTTTTTGTTTTTGTTTTAGTCAGAAGGTCTTCGTTAGCGCACGACGGTTAAAGGAAAGAAACACCTTACGCTCTAGAGTTGTGATGAAATAAGGGTGCTTTAAAAACATTATTTTTCAAAGTTTACTTTGGGATGTGTGCGTTTAACGATTAGATGATGTGAAAACAAATAAATCACATAGAGTTTATCAAAGCTAGAACAGAGAGTGTTTCAGTGTATTTTAAATAGGTATATATAATGCTTTGTAGTACTTTTTTCTAGTTGTTGTACAAACAATTTTTTCTCATACTTGTATTGGATCACCACAGTATAAAAGGTATTAAAATAATTATGTTTTCATTTTTCATCCAAAAATCCAAACATTTTCCGAGCACGTACTCGACCATAAACAGTATTTGTATGGTTAGGTAGGTATACGAATTTTGACATTATACGTATTATTTTATAAAACTGAAAACTTTACGAACGGATTTATTTAATTTACTACGTATATTATTATTAGGTATAACGTATAGTTATGGGTCACTGCAGGCAACGAGTTGGACGACGTGATCACGTGCACATAAAGTTTAGTGTCAGGTATAAAAAATAATAACGTATTGTTCACACGAGCGGCGATCAAAACGGTATAATATTATGTGATATAACGTGTTATATATTGTTGTTGTCGAGCCGCCGGGTGGAGGACAATTGTAAATATTGATTTCTGTCGGCTGGTGGTAAGTAGGTACTCTCGTATCTATGTGTGTGTGTGTGTGTGTGTGTGTGTGTATTATATACCACGGTGTAGAGGAAAAACGCCATATTTCACGTTTAAAAGTTAATCCCTTAGATTGCCGTCAAAACACTGGTAATTGAGGGCTATTGAAATTTCGGATAGGGCGAGCGGCGAGGGCCGAAGAATCGCGGGGCCTCTCTAATCCGCCCCACGACGCTCGTCGCGGACGAGTAGTCGGCCGGCGGGGGTGAGGGTGGTCCTCCGGTGCCGGGGCGTCCATTAAGCTAATCAATGCTTCCCCGATGTGCCGTAATAATGTATAATATACCGAGCGCGGTTCGTCTTTTATGTAATACGTACGTAATAATAGTGATAATAAAATATATCACATTCAATATTGTACATAAATACGCACAAAACGGCGCGACTCTTGGGGATGTTCGCGGTCAACATATACGTATATATACGAGCGCGTGTGTTCCGGGGCGATGCGCACATGTTGTCTACACGGCCGATAAATAGCACCGGGCTCCGCTCACCACCCCTCACCCCCCAACAACCCCCGGGGCTCCGGGGTTTTTCTCCTCTTCTATCGACAGCCCGCCACGGGTGTATGGCGCACATATTATATTATACAATATATACCCGTATATAAGTACATATATATTATATGTGTGTGTGTGTGTGTGTGTACAGTGTTTTTGGCCGATTTCAAAACGCAGCCGCCAACGGTCCGTTACTAATGTGCGTGCCCTCCGCCCGGCATAATATATATCTTGTCAACGTAATTTATTTAACAGAGGGTTGTCGCGCGCGACGTTCAGTGTTTCCAATCACATATTATGTTCCTCTCTCTCACTCTCTCTCTCTCTCTCTCCGTCTGCATTCAACTTGGTATAATATACAATATAAAAACCACCGGCGCGGTCGTATAACAGCCGTGAGAATAGCGTTTTCATTCAGAGGTGTGTGTGTGTGTGTGTGTGTGTGTGTGTGTGAATCGTCGCCAATGCAGTGGCGACCGCCGGTGACTCCCCACGCGCGCGTGCATCTCGCGATTCCCGGCGCGACCACCGAGCGATCGGTTCCGCCGCGAAAAACCGCAAACGCCCAATATTCATATGTGTCGAATTTATGTCGATGACAATCGATGTCCCGAACGACTGCGGCGGCGGCGGCGTCGACGACGACGACGTTTGAAGTTTCCTTCCCGCACGCCGACCCCCTCCCCTCCCGTCACTTCGTTTCTCCGGTTTCCGCCCGAAGTGAGGGTGCAGTTTTTCGTTAAATTGTAATAATTACGGTGTAGAGAATAGAGAGACTTTGGAGACGCGCATTTGACGAGCAGTGAAAATAATAATGCGTATACAAATTATAGCACATCTGTATTATTTTCGTATTATCGTTTATTAATAAATTACTCTCTATAATATATAATATGTACTTTTGAGTCGTAAAGTATAAAATGGCAATATGATTTAATTTACATTTAATTGCATACCTTTTCTCGTCATTAAACGCATTAATTTGTCGTGTACATAAATTAACACTGTAATTAGGTGTCTGGCTTTTGAATAACGCTTTTCGACGAAATTTGTTTTTGTCGCCCCTATATTATACTACAATCATTATCTTTTGCCCGTTAAAGCGTATTCCACCGTTGACTAGATACGAACAAAAAATGAGAACTCGGAAATTATGAGCTATCCATGCGTGAAACAATTATCACAACCACCTATATGCTCGCTAAGAATATTATTAATCCACGTTGAGCAAATTAATACTTAGCTCAGACCTATCCTGCCGCAAATAGCAAATACTATAATATCAGTTAGTATGTGCTATCGGAGTACTTTTATTTGTTCAAAAATAAAACGAACAATAGATTCCTACCTTTTTTGTTACAATAAGAATATAAACTTAATATGTAAGAAATAGTAGTCTGATAAACGTCCAAGAATGTCCTTTTACATTCAAATAATGAGTTACATTTGACTATTATACGTGTCATGATATATATATATATATATATATCATTCAATTATATTATTTCATAATACAATTTATTAAAATGTTTTTTAAAAGTGACGACTATTTGAATTTAGAGAACCTAACATTTTTAATTTAACGAAAAAAATCTATTTTGAACGTGACTTGTGATATTCGTATTAATATATTTACCTATAAGTTATATCGGAAAATGTGTTTAAAAATATAAATTTATACAAAAAATATTTACTCGCAAAAGTTGTTTAACCCTCAGGCAGTTAAATACATGCATCGAACTGCAGCAAATGTGTAAGAGTGTAATAGTTGTGTCACGTTTACGGAAAACGGAAGTACGCGACATCGTTCTACCATATTATGATATTAATATACCCGATAATACGATAATACGTAGCGTGAACAATATGTATCAATATAATATTACATAACTCGAACCATTTGTATTCAACTCTATAACGTCAATATTCAGACCATTATTGCGAGCCGGGCCCGGTGATTTACGAAATATTGTGAAATCGATTTCAAACGATGCGACATCGCAATAAATACAATAAGCGTGCCGTGAAAGCCGGAAGCAACGGAGGAACAACAATGATCGCAGAGCGTCCCAGTAAACTGCGTATACCGTTTGAAATCGACGTTCAGTACCACCGTCGTACCGCCGCTGTCTTGTATTTTGTACCGGTCGAAGTGTTAAGCCACAACAGGTATTAATGTAATGCTCGTCATGGTGCGCATAACGTGTACCAGCTCGACATGGGACGGACACGCGTTTAACCGAATAATATTACGCGTACAGGGAAGTCGCCATCACCAGCCCCTATACTTCCGGTGCTCGCTGGCACGCTGCGCCGGAACAGATAGACCGAGGACGGGTAGTTCAAAATCGTCGTATCGTCAGACTTAAACCTAGTGCGATGGATTTCGAAAGCGCCAGGAATCATATATAATTATTCTTCGGGTCCCCGACAAATCACGGGATATGTTTCTATTATAATGCATTTATAAACATCTGTTTTTTTAACAATGTGAAATGATAATAATAGTAACATATAGCATATTGTAATGTACAAACTACTTCCGACGACATTATCGAATCTTGTGAGGGTTAAAAAGTAACTAGCCAAGTTAAAAAATGTCAACAAAAAAATAACTTTTTAAAACTATTTAAACTTTTTATCTCGTTGATTCCCAGCCCGCTGGTGTATGGTATTGGCACACTTATTTTGTACTCTATTCTGTTTATATTATAACATTACCTACATAATATATCTTGCTTACTATGATGTACTTATGGACGTCTACAACGCATTTATAATATTATTTTTTATACATTTTAGCTAAATAAATAAAGATTAAATCAACTATCTATTAATTTATTCATCGATGCATTTTCGATATTGGTTGTCAATCGAGATTTGTTTATACGTATTGATTAAAAATTTGCTATTTTTTGCAACAGATTATTCATTGCGTTTATCAAAAATTAATTGGCGACGAATTTAAAATTTTCGGAAATTAGAATAATATAAAATATGATTATATGGGTGATGTGCAACGATAGAGTCATAGAACTTACATTTTTAATATAGTTATAATCGTATTGCCTATCTAAAAACCATAGAATTCTACCTATTTGAGGACAATTGATGAATCTGGTTTTGTTGATAAACAACCATAACAACGAAAACCTTACAAAAAAACGTCAAAAACCAAAAATATTGTATTCAACCCGAAAACATATTTATGATAAAAGTATTTAGGTTTAGCTCAATAATGACTGTTTTCGATGATTTTTATTTACGTTAATTTACGTAAGTATACTATTTTACTGTATGTGTAACCAATAGAATTTCGTGTAAATTCGAAGCGTACAAAAATGTGTTACGTCTCGGCCATCGATAATTTTTACTACTATTTATGCGATCGTTCAACGATACAACGATAGTAATTGTCACATAATATAATTATCATAATTCAATTTTTTTTTAATAATTACCTACATGTTAATAGTTCGCAAATATTATATGTACTTAAAACATAGTAATAATATTTGCGCGTTTGTTGATAATTCCGGCAACAGATTACTGTGGCCCTATATAATTAAACTCTATCGCCTGTTTTGTTTTTATTTTTATTATTATACGATAACTTTGAAATATTTTTCTCGTTTTCTGTTGTCGACGCACTCGCGGTATGCGTTGCAATGAGCGCTTCTGCAGATTACTGTTTAGATGAAAGTTGCACAACAACAACAACAATAAATATAATTTTTCCGCCAAACTAAACAATGTCGCCCTCCCGCCGCGGTTCGCTTACACCTACGCATGATAATATATTATAATAACGCACGAAATATAATAAAATATTATACATTATATTATTATTATATCGGCCACACAATGCACGCACTGCAGCCCAACACCCTCCGAGCAGATGTGCGGAGAGAAATTTTTTCTCGTTTCCCTTTTCACTATATCATTATATTTTAAAATATTTTATGTAATAATGCAGAGTGGAGTGTTTTGGACGGTTTCGAAAACGGCGATGTGGTCGTCTTCGAGTTTTTTCCTTTTGTGCAGGACGCGATTTCTACCGTCGGTGACGGATACTCGTCGCGAACTCCTAACACAATAAAATGCAGCATGCATATACATCGCGTGTGTTGTGCGCGTAAAAACTGCAGCGGAAGAACGACGAATATAATAGGTACGAGAGAAATCGGAAGTGCGTGGATGAGAACGGCGGCGGAGGCAGACGACAGGAAACTAACTGAACGCCTCGGGTTTTCTTTTTTCTATATATTTTTTACTTCCCCGTTTTTGTCTCATTTTCTCGCGGACGCGTTTAATTAAATTTTCCGCGGCGGTCTTCTGTATATTTATATTCACTACACATTATTATTATTATTACTATATTATAGGTACGGCACTCGTGCAGTCGTTTATCGGTCGGGTTGTCCCACTCGTTGTCGGCCGAACAGGCGCCATTATGCACCCTTCCCACACACGCGCAAACACAATCGCCGGCGTGAAGTCTTTGTGTGTACAGCAGGAACCCTTTCCATTCAGGCGCACTTTCCACAGCGGACGAGCAGCAGAGATGCGAAGATTCTTCCGAACTTTT
>PVMI01024225.1:10027-27532 GCA_008528875.1 Aulacorthum solani
TTGTAAGACGGAGACAACACAAGCGGAAGCGGGTGTTGCACCCTCTCAATTGTATTACTTAAATTATATTTATCGATCATTAACACAAAAATTAGGATTTTAATTTTTAATACTACAACATTTCAATAGGGTTAGGTTGTAGATTTTACCTATAACCAGTAGCTTGTCTGGTCTACAACATTTAGGTATCTTATTTATATTGTATATAAGTCCAAACATTTAGTATTTTTGGTCCTTGTGTTTCTTACGTGACTAATTAACAATATGTGAATCATAACCGTAGATCGGGAAGAATATCAAATGGGGTCGCTATCGCATTACATCAATAGCCGAGCAATCGGATACCAAGATTTACCTCAGTTCCCCGATTTGCCGACCGATTCGAGCGTTCGTTGCGTGGCCGTGCCGGAAGAACAAGAAAAGCCGGTGAAACAGAAGACCGAGCGGACGACCAATAATAAGAAGAAAACGTTTTATTCCGATTCCGAAAACAATTCCGACGAAAGTTCGGAAGAATCGGACGATTCTGACGACGATAGCACCGACTCGTCATCGGATTCTACGTATGAAAAAATTGAACCAGAGGTAAAATTATTAAGGGGTTAAATAGAAATAAAAGATGTTATAAAAAACGATGTCGGTAATATGGTTTGAAATGTATACAATAGGTGAACAAAAATTCTGGACATTTCGTGGATTCCGACGTGAACAGTTCGGACAGTGAGTCCGTTGAGAGCGATAGCAGCGATGAACATGTTGTTGCTGTACAAAAAAATGTCTCCAAACCATCAACTAAGAGCAATGTAGACCTGTTATTGGAACTAGATGACTGTGAGTTTTTAAAATTCGAATATTATGTATTCAGTATTGTTGCATAGATACCTATATAGTAGGTAAGCGATGCATTTACGGGAGGGGGGCCGTTTAGTTCGGACCCTCTTTATTGACCCATAACGATGTTAAATTGTAGTATTTTTAAATTATTTTAAATTTTAATCATTTTAGATCAAAGAAATAAATGTATTGTTTTTTTCTGTCTGGTTATCTTTTGAAAAATCTTTCAATTTTTTACTTCAGCTTCTTTTTTTAGTAGTAATATGAACATAATTAGTACTCTTTTTTGAAGGAGGGGAATGGTCAAAAATAAAAAACTCTCAGAAGTTTTTAAAAGCATTGGGAAAAGCAAAAAAAAAGAATTAAGGAAAAACTGGAATTTTTATTCATAATCAGTTTTTGACAAAATCAATTTTGTTTTTTTGGTAGTAACTTAATAACAAATAACCACAGCTAAATTTCAAGTTAATTCAAAGTTAACTGAAACTGCTCAAATATTTACCTCGCATCTAAACAGATTTAAAAGCGTTTGTCGTAACAAAATAATAATTTTAATTTCTCCCTATTCAAAAAAATTTAGTCGCCCCGGTTGGACAAAGTACGTTCGTACCGCCGTTTTTAAGAATTCTCTCTCCGACAAGTATCAACCAACGTTCGTCATTACCTAGCATTTCAAAATCAGCTCTGGAAAATTTCAGAAAGGTAGGTCCAACCGTATATCTCGAAGCTATTAGTACAGCGCTTCGCGTATGTAATAACCGGAACATTTGTTAAAAAATCTTACCATCTTACGTTTTGTTTATGTATAGATAGTACCTCCAAGTTTTGTGCCATCGGTGAAAACTGAAATATTGAATAAAATTAACGGATACAACGAACTGAGTATATTGGCGCGTTTCACGAGAAGTCCTCACGCGATGTCGAAAATGGTCAGCGTGGAATTGACCCTCACTAATCACGATACTAAAGAAGCGCTCACCAACATTCACTGGACTCAAAAGGTAATCAAAAATACATAATGATGGTTTTCAATTTTATACACACACACACACTCATATATATATATTAAGTATTTATATAAAGAGTGTAATAGAAATAACTGATAAATATTATTAAATAGCCATCATTTTAGTCCTAATCGATATTTTTAAATTTTGTTTTTGTTATTATTAATTATCAATAATCTATAAAATATGAAAAAAATTGAATACAACAAAAATCCTCCGACAGATATAGTTATAATTATACTGTATTGAACAGCTATATTAATTAACAGTTCTTATTTCTTACTGTTATACATTCTGTACGACTGTACCTATGTATAATATTATGAATATATATATATATATATATATAGAATCTCCATTCTCCGCGATAATCAAACGTCTACGCCCATTCGGAAGGCGAAATCAGTGTTATATGATCTTTCCTTTATTTCCATGTATGATATAGATCACATAATCTATGTTAGGACGTAGGTAGGCACTATTAAATATAATGTAATACATATGGTAATATCAAATAATAGAATCATTGATCCTGATTTTTTCTCATTATCAATGAGCATTGACATTTTTCACGAAGGTTGTTTCTCTATTAATTGGAATCCAAAGCTCGATTATACATTTTTTTATGGAGGGGGGTTAAAGCTTTTACATAACGTTTACATAGTCTTACACATCGTTACACATTATATACAATTAATAATGGCATTATTGCTCAATGCTCGTCATACACTATATACCCAAGCACCACTATTTTCTGTAGAAAAATGTTTATACCCCTCGGTACGTATCTATTGATACAAGGGACAATATGTATATATTGTACGTCCCTTTTTTAATAAATAAATTTTTTTTTAAATATGTTGTTTGCTTACTTATATATAGAGTTCTGACATGAGTATTCATAATTCGGCCCCTATCATGCAATTGTTACCGGGTTCGGTCACCCTGGGTGCACTGGGAGTGGACTACAAGGATTCTATTCAACCTCTCGTTTTGGAAGTATCCTGGTTTACCGCCGGTATGGATCGTAAAATCGACGTCGTACTACGCGTTCCCGCGGGTGAACTCGTTCAGCCGCTGTCCATGATCGAGGATGACTTTGTTGACGAACAAGGTAAACCAAATAATATAAAAAAATTAGGCAGATCCTGATTCATTATTAAAGTCACAATTAAAACTGTTGACCTAAAATAAAGTCCATTGATTTTTAATATTATTTCGTGTGTTTAGTTTTTACACTAAATGATAATTATATTTTGTGTTTAGTAAAACTTAAAGGAATGAACGAGCACATGGCACAAGTCACTTTGAAAAATGTTAATCTAGAAATACAGAAAGCAGTATTTGAAATATTCAACGTTGCGCGTGTTATTACGGAAAAAGAAAATATATTCAGGTACCTACACGTTTTTTAATATCGCATGTTGATTGAAGAAAAAGAGATGTTTTGTATAATAATCTTTACCCATAAGAAATTCTTAAATATAATATGCTTTTTTTCATGTTTTGGTAGTTTCAAAAATAATGTTTCATTCCGGTGGACATTTTAATTATTATAACTGATGTTTATATTTCAGGTTCAGTGGTCAGACATTGTCATCTAATTGTCTTGTGTTACTTACTATTACCAAACAAAAGTCTTTGGCAACGGTATGTGTTAATTGTGAGAAAATGGTCATTGGTTCTGTGCTTTTAAACGAAATAAAAGGGTTGTTGTCCCAGTGAATATCAAATTAATAAATTTCCATTGTTCATTAATATATAAGTGACTATTCCATTACAATATATTATTTTGTAATTTTAAATAATTTTATGTATAAGAGTGATCTTTTATCATAATATTTGTTGTTTTTTTTTATATTTTCTCTAATTGTTATATTATAAATCAACTTAATAGCTATTAGGTACCTATCTTGTTATTATAAAAATATGTACCTATGTAATCGATATGAATGTGGAAGTAAGTTCATGAATATATGTATATTGAACAATTATTTTATACTTATTTAAACGAATCTATACTCTTATAAAATAGAAATTACATTTTTATACATAGTTTTACTATACGTTCATAAAATATATTTTTTATTTTTATTATATTATATTTTAAATTTTAATGTATACGTAAAAACAAAATATTTATATATAAAAAATGTGTATAGTAAAAAAATACTTATACTATTAGATTTTTTTAAATTACTTTTGTTTTGTTGACATCCTAAAGATTGTTTTCAATAAACAAGGTTACATATCCTTTTTTATGGTTACAGTGTGTTGACATATCACAGCAAATCATTATATTATTATGCGATTGTGGATTTTGCTGTCGACTTAAAAAATAAAAATATTATGTAGGTATGCACAATAATATATATAAATATTATTTATTTTGGTATCAAATATTTAAAAAAGCCCGCACAGAGTATAAACAGAAGTTCGATACGTTTATAATAAATAACGACACCTATAAGCCGAATATAAAATAAACGTTGCAATTATTCTGCACCACATAGATTAAACGTAAATAATAATTGTTGTAAATCTTATAAATAATATAATAATTAATATCTAACGGCTTTCCGCATCAATATTAATATAGTCCTTCAGGTATTTGCCTGCGATAAATTTGGATTACTATGCATATTTAAGAGTTTTATACTTTTATGCCGTTAGTTATTAATTTACGTGACAAGCCAATACTCCAATGGTCAAATGCGTTTATTTATGAATGTTTCATTTGAAATATAGTTTTTCTAAATTCCAACTTGTGAAAGAATTGAATTAAAATATAGTTGCTCCTAATATAGGTACAATAATGTGTGAGCCAATTTATGGGAAGGTTTATCGAGTTTTTCTAAGAGAATCGAAGCAAAATTTATACATATAGAACGGATTATAAAAACCCCCGATTTACAAATGCTACAGCTGGACATGCGTTTTACCGAATCAAACAACTTAGACAATATAGTATAATATATTATTATAGTTTTCGACACGATAATATTAAAGTGTACACACCAAGTCCCGTATACCATACCTATATTGTCTTACGGCCCGGATCGTTAATTAGGATTTTTTTTAATTCGTAATATCGAACTAGACACGGTTAAACGCCGTGTTTTAACGTCGCGGTTTTACGTGTACATAATATATAATCATACAAATATATATATACCTAATAAATAGTAATTAATAGGTAGGTATACTATAGTCTGCAATAACTGTAGTTACAGTTCATTATTTACGCGATGTGTGTATAATGTATATTATATACAGAGTGGTTCCACTTATCACCATGGTGATGCATGAATGTTCAACTCCATTTTTCCTTTAATAATGAGTTTAATGAAGTTTTGAAGTAGGTATAGGTACACACGTACATAGAAATTTTGGATCAGCCCGGGAAAATAAACTTTTTAGCTGCCAACTAGCAGTCGTGTATTTGTGGGGGGCTTGCAGCCTGCAGGGGGTAAGTGTACCAAACTGAAAGTGGCAATTGATTTTGGCCCTTATTTAAAAAGAAACGGTAAATATTTATTGACATTTTATGGTTTATTCATTGATCCTACAAAAATGATATTATAATACATTAGGGAAGTTTTGCACTTTGCATATAGACAGATATTATAAGATACATATAGTTATTACCTTTTAGATGTAATTTTAGTTAAAAAAATCACTTGGCCTACTTTAAATATACATTTACTGTTTGAAATTTATACCATTTTAAGGAATTTCCTGTGGCGATAAGTATAAATTTATTATTTTGAATGAGAACTATTAATCTCTTTTACTGTGAATTGTTACCTATGCAAAAAATTAAAAAACTTGAAATTATGGTATTTTAGTGTACTTACAAATTCCAAAAATCTGCAGAATTTCCATAAACTCATTAAAGTAATAATGGGGATGAACATGCTTGGTAATTCACTCTGTATACATATTATATATATAATACAGAGTACTACAACTGTAGTATCCTTCTCATCGCTGCAAGACAATTAACGGTGGTGGTATTTACAGTATTTGCAATAGAAGCTAAGAGGCATTAGCCTTCGTCCGCGAAAAGATCTTATATCGCGCTCAGTGTTTGCCGCACCGCAGTTGTCGAACGTGTACAATCCATTATTCGTACTGAACCATATTATTTAAGTGAGTACAACAATATTATAGCTACATTAAACTACGGAATTTTAACATTATTTTGGTATTATATATTATTTATACTGTACTACCCATGTGTTTATTTATTTTATATTTTATTATAATTAAATACAACCCCTGCATGTTTGAACCGTATGTGAAAGTTACTGTAGTGTGTTGTTTTTTCAGTGACGTTTAGACGAAAATGAGAAATTAGTTAAAAATTAATTGATTTGATATTTTAAATTATATTTAATTAATATTTTTTTTTAAATTTAAAATGTTTCTATTTGTATTTTAAGGTGTATAAGATATATACGCTGTAGGTACCTACACCAATATTTACATTCAGTTATTCAGTTTTTACGGTATACACAGTATTTTAACCGTTGAAATATTAAAGATTGTTAATCTAGATCAATGCTTCTGTTCAGAATTTCAGATTTCCCATGAAACCGCGTAATGTATAAAATTAAGTATAAATTAATTAGGTTTACCTTTACCCGCACTGCTGCAATGCATTACATACCCGAGTTTTTTCAACTGTGTGAACTCATCTTGCTGTAGTATTTTTTTCTTTGAGCTAGTCATTCTTTGAAAGGTTTTTTTTAATTACATAACTCGTCTTGAAGAAATATGTGTATGGCCAGGTTCAGAGGCCTGTAATTTTTTATATATGTTATAATATACAGGTACGGCATAAACCTAATATAACAATAATATATATTTAGTATTTACTCAGTCAGGTCAAGTCTTGCATAAACTTTTGAAAATTTCCAAAAACAATAATATGTATAATTATTAATTACGATATATACGGGAAAATATAAATTCGGCTCACAATTATCATTTTTGTTGTAAATTTAGTCTTGCAACAGAAGCTATTAAAAACATCACTGGTATATAATTAGGCCCAATAATTTGTATGAAATATCAATTAAAAAATAGGTATGTATGTGGCTATGTAGAATACATGACTAAGGTATCTAGTACTTAAAAATAATTAAATACATTTTTCATTAAATTGATATTAAAATTATATTTATTTTTACTTATATTACATTTTACATAATTCATATATTATATCTACCTATATTATAATTTAAAAAAGATTTTTCAAACGAATAAATAATATTATGTTGTATTGTTGTCTATATATATATTGTTTATCGAGTATTGATTAATAAAAAAGAAAACATTTTTTAGGAACAATGAAAATTACTGTTTCCTTATATCTTAGTATCTAAACTATTCCCCCAAAAAAAATGTTTGTGACCTGTTCACATTTATGTGGTTAGTTCAAAAAATGCCTAGCTTAAACATTAATTTTTTTCTAGGTACACCCACCTATCTTTAATTTAGAAACACGAAAAAAATATAATTAAACCAACATCAATATAGTTTAATATTGGTGTTATAATATAAATTATATAATGGAACTTTTATAATTATTAGACAAGTGTGCTTATAATTAATTATACCCGCATAATATACATATATGACTTAGATCCATAGGCCTAAGTTTACAGTACAGCCTAGGTGCATACTAGTTTACATAGCTCGAAAATAATAAAATAAGTATGAATTATTTAGTTTACATATTAGGTATATTGTATCTGTAACAAGGTACATGCGTATAGCACCTATTCCTCTGGTATTCTTAGTATAACTTTTACCTATTACATTGCGTTTGCATAATATTCTTACATAGTTTCATACAAGTAAATAGTTTCGTCTAGTGTTCGCATGAGATTGCGTACGATTAGATTCAGATTAAGTATCGTATAATATGAACGGTCTAATTATTTATTCGGAGTGACACTATCAGGTACGGATCATCCGCGGAAGGAATAAATATATACATAATAATTAATATTATATAGATACCTAATTTATGATTCTATATTTTGCTTTGTCTTTATCTTTCATTATACATCCTGCTTTAATGACGCTCGTAAAACGGGTTATGCGTATTGTATACACGTTTAAACTTAGACTGTCGGATCATTAACACTTTACGGGTCATGACGATTTTAATAAAGGTACCTTCATCATATAACATCTGTACATAAGTTATAATAATACCACAAAAAAACCGAATTTTTGTTGTATTCTATATAAGCAAATTAAACCCTTGTAAGCAATTTAAAATACGTGCAGGAAACCAACAAATATCGATTGATTTGGAATTTTTGCTAAAAAGAATACGCTGTAATATGTATTAAAATTTAAGAACAGTAATTAAATTAACTGAGCATTTACAATCGATTTAAAATGATCATACACGTGGACGACGCACGGTTGGTTGTAATAAAATATTGCCATGTTGGTAATGTTATATATATCCTCTAAAAGTAGGCACCCACTAGAAAAATATATGTTGTGTTAAAAAATTTCAGTCATTGTATTATTAATATTATAACATGAACAAATTTCGTTTAACATTATAATTCGTCAGCAAATTATATTAGTCTTCTTTAAAAAAAAAGGTTTTAGAAAATTATTCGATTGTTGTTTTTTGTTTGTCGTCCGCGAGTAAAATCGTTTCATACCGATTATATTCACCGAAGGGAAAAAATCTGCGTTTTTTCGACAATCCGTCGCACAAACTCGCTAATTAGAACAGCAAAAACCAATTTTCCACGAGGCAAACCGCGATTTTCCAGTCTGCGTTATAAAGGGCGCGGAGGATGAGGGTTCACCAAACCGTGATTCCTCCGAGTAAAGAAACGACGACTGCCGGGTTCGATCGCCCGGGTGGGTCGTGTACCATGACGCGCCTCACTATAATAGGTATAGCAGCAGACCTCTGTGTGCGAAGCATAAACTTGTACCTACGGGCTACGCGTACTGCAGAATACAACCAGCTATTATTATAATTATTAATATTATTATTGTATTACAATAATTCATCCGTGTACTCGTCGATGACGATAATGACCTAGTTTTGGATTCAATATAATACATAAATATTTATACCTGATCAGGAGTATCTTTTATAATTATATGCGCGATTCGAATGTTCGGTCTATAAAGTTGTGCAATTCCTCAGCATAACAATAAAATGTTATGCGATGATACTTTATACACACCATTACCTTACAATATTATACATATATTATATTATATACTATACACGAGTTTATAACTGTATAATATATAAAGCAAGTATATTATACAATATACATTATATTATACACATAGACATAACGTATAAGCAATTTTTTGGAGGTGAATAAGTTCTCCGGACTCGCATAATATTGATAACAAAAGGTGGAGTTTAGATCCCCATGAACCCTTATATTTATTATCGACACACAATTACAAATTATTATACTTACATTTTTACCCCAATGGCCTTTGTTGCAGCGGGATCTCTCCCAAAATAAAATATAGGTATACATATATTTACATTGTTTACATTCAATATATATTACATAATATATACTATACATATATTATAACTATAATCTATTAGTTACACTATTATTAGGTAACATACTTAAATAATATAACTACCAATGTTCTTAAAATATTTCTAATATAAATTATGATACTATTTAAATACTTATGAAAAAATGTAAAATAAATGTTGTTAAAATAAACACTTTATACATATTGGATGGGGCTTTAAAGATTTCACTCGCTCAGCTAGCTATAACAAACCGGTACTTACCAATGATTTTCATGATTATGTATACAATATGCATACACATTAATATATTATACATTAAAATGTACCCAACGCTATTTTGAAAGTTTAAACTTCACATCATATTATCACATAATATTAAAATCAATTCTCTGAAGCAGTCTATAAACAAATAATTGTATACCTACCCCCATCTAATATTTCAATTCAAATTAAGCATAAAAATAATGCTTATCAGTTATAATAATTATTAGTTCTCAATCTATTGCGTTTGTCATTCACAAAAAATGTATAAAATTATAACAATAACTGTAACAATAATTTGTAACTCGACCTCGGCGACGAAGTGACCTATTTGTACAAAAATTATTAATGTCATATTCGTTTGTTAATTCCCTACAGATTCGACGGCGAATAGTGCGCACTAGTATAATATATATATATATATATATTGCACTCAGCCAGTGATAATACACAATACACCTAACCAGCGAGGTATTACCTGAGTACCCAAGTGCCGAAATTTGGCTTGTAAAACGTCGTTGTGATTACCGCGGTAACCGCGGCACGATGAAGGAGGTACTGTTGGTGGCCCTGTTATCCGTCGTCTGGTCGCTGCGACCGATCGGTACCGCGGACGTCGTGCAGATAAAAAAGGCGGCACCCGCGCCCGAAGCGAGGGCCAACGACGACGACGACAACCAGTCGCTGCAGTCCGCCTCAGCGTCCGACGGCGGTGATGTCAACAACGGCACGTCGCCGTGCGACCGGTACCTGAGATCGGCCGAAGTGGAAGTGCGGAACCCGAGGAACCACAAGTTCGTCACGTCCAACGGCTGGGCGGAAAGGCAGCGGCCCCGTCCCGAGATCAGCGTGTACTCGCGAGTCGAAGAGCTACCGTCGCCCCAGCCGCCGCCTGCAGCGTTCTACCGTCAGCAGCAGGACAGTAGCTTTTACCAGCACTCGCGCCAGCAGCAGCCGGCCGTGCAGAGGACGTCCAAGCGGATCATCTACTACGCGACGCTGCCGGACGTGATCCGACCGCCGGCCGGTTACCCTCCGCCCTCCAACGCTTATTCGGCCGATCCGTTCGCGCTCGGCCCCGGTCCATTTTCCGCCGATTTCCGACAGCTGCAGGACTCTGGCAGGTGCGTACCTACACATATACGTTATGTATACGCCCACTTATTATATGCAGTCTTGTCACGAAAGATCCTTTTTTAAAAGTATTCAGATACTTGGGTTTTTGAGTACTTGAGGTACCCAACCCTACTTTGGGGGGAGGGGCTATGGCTCCGGGCCTCGCCATAATTAGGGGTCACCATAATACATTACTAAAATACAGTCATAAATGTTTTATTTATATCAATCAACATTCAACAATGTGTGCATTACGAAATGGTTTAGAAATATACTATGTGACAATAGTTTTTAAAAATATATTATTTAATATTATACCCATATAAACAAAATTGGGTACCCATAATTCATATTAATTCTTGGAAATCAACTGGGACGAGTAAATAAAATTATTTTTCAGAACTATACGCACTAGACGCGCTCTGTGAATTACTAAATCCACACTATATTTAAACGATATAAATACTAAAAGTAAAACTTTTGTTTGTGATATTTTATACTTACTTTTTTGTGCAAATTATATTTTATGACTCAAATGCATACAACCACTTTGTTTTATTTAACACGACTAAATTGAAAAATATTAAAAATATATAAACTAAAGAGTACAAGTATTTCAAATACGCATTTTAAGAGCTTTAAAATGTAATTGAATACTTGTATTCAAATACTTTTACTCAAGCACTAATACAAGATAGCTCACCTGTATACACGGATTCAAAGTGGCAGGTCTATGCGAGCAAAAAGTGTCTGCTTAATTAATTATTACAAACGTGTAAGATAGATATATTATACTTCAAAAATATTGTCTTCCTCTGTTGACGCTTTACGTTTTGTTCGTAGGAAATCGCAGCCGGATGGCTTGCAGCGCAGCCGGTTGACGTCCTACGAAAACGCCTATAACCGCGGTGCTGGTGGAGGGCAGGGGGGTAGTGGTGTCGGTGTCGGTGGCAACGGCGTTACGTCGGTCACGACCAAGTCGACGGCCTTATACAACAGCAGATATGACGAACCGGCCGAGTTCCGCGACTCTTATTACCGGCCTAACGAGCTAACGTCCAAGTTCGCATCGTGGGCCGAACCATTCTACAAGAGCTGGTCGTCGTCATCGTGGGACAAGGACCGGTCATCGTTCAACAACAATAACAACAAAGGTTCACCGTCGTTCTCGTGGGACAGGGAACCGCTTAACAGGGGCGGTGGCTCGTGGGACAGGGAACCGCTTACCAGGGGCGGTGGCTCGTGGGACAGAGAGCCCCTCGGAGGGGACGGTGGCAGCTCGTGGGACAACCGGGGTTCGTCGTGGGACAACAGGGGTTCGTCGTGGGACAACAGGGGCTCGTCGTGGGACAAGGATCTAGTCGAAGTGCCGTTACAAAAGCCCTACAGGAGTGGTGGCGGCGGAGGCGGTGGCGGAAACAACAACTTATACAACAACGACAAGTACCCGGAAGTGGCTGTCGTCCATTCCGGAGTGATCGATGTAAGGGGAGATCGGCAGCAGAACGGCTCTCCACCACCCGCTCCGCCACCGAGGTTCACGATCATCGACGTCGATCCGAAACCGTACCACGATCAACAGCCGCCGACGATGCGGTATGACGAGCGCAGCAAGCCGATGGTGCAGCAGAACATGCGGTACGAACCGCCACAAAAGCCGATGCGGTACGAAGCGTACATGCCGATGCACACGCGAGTCGAACAGCAACAGCCAATGCCGCCGCCACCGCCGTCCATGCGCTACGAACAACAGTATCGGTCTCCACAACAGTCGTCTACTCGGTACGGGCAACAACAACAAACACAGAACAAACCACCGTCCAACGGGTATGTACTATAATATGAATAACTAAAACAACGAGTTTCATATATATTTTGACATTTTTTTGAATTAAAAGGTCATATTTTTGGTTCTAAGAGCTTATTTTTATACTCTGAGTGGAACAATCTAGAAGAAATAATGTTTTCATTTTCATCTTTAAAATATTTGTTGGTAGGAAAGTGATGTAGTTGATATTTTTGGGAGGTCAAAATAAAAAATCCCAAGTAAACTTCTTAGTAATTGGGAAAAACAAAAAAAAATTATTGAAAAACGAGAATCTTTATTTAAAACCGGTTTTCGACAAAATCGATTTTCTTATTGAGTTGTATTCTAAAACGAATAACCTCATAGATAGATCCTTGGAATTGTGACTAAAAATTTATATCAGCATTCATCAAACATGGTATCATTTTTATATTTTTACTCTGTTTAGCTATTTATATAGATTATAGACCTTTGAAAATGTTTTATTTTGTTGTTTTTTTTTATAAACATCGACAAAAAAATGTTTTCCTCGGTCAAAAGTCTTAAAAATTAAATTCAAAGTACCTCATCAGTTGTTATTAATGGTATTTAAAAATATTAAATATTATTATAAACGATTTTTTTACATGCATTTAAAATTAAATTTTGAACGGAATTAGGTATTTAAAGGATAAATAACAATTCTAATTATTTTGTCATAATTCAAAAACATTATTCGGGGAGACTTGAAACTTTTAAGATATTATTATATTTTATATTCATAATTACATTTTAAAAACATTTATAGGTATATAATATTTATATTATTATAATTTATAATTATAAATTTTTATATCGGTCAATTATTTAGACCATGAACCTATTCACGTCGTTCTACGATAAAACTACATAGGTACTCAATATATTGACTTTAACAAACAAACATAAATAATAGATCATCTAATGATTTTAATATTTTAGACCCACACCATATGCCCACACCTTACTCTTTTATAAAATGTTTAGTTATTACACATATTCGGTTGTTATATGATTAGAGATTCAATGACTATTAAAATAGACGATTCCGTTTAAATACATTTTTTCGGAGTTAATACTGTTTGTTTGTTTTTTATTGTCAAACGACTATGGTTTTTCAGCTACTACGAAAATATAAAGAACAATATCAACACTCATCAATTCATGACAAGTTGGACAGAAGTATCGACTCAGGATGAAGTATCGCCCACGCACTCCGTGAGCATAGATATTGCTACGATCGGTAATTCGACAAGCGTTCAAAACAATACCAGGATCACTCCAAATGCAAATACTACAAAAATACCTAAATGAAAGGTGTTAATAAAAAATGTATAAGGTATTTTAGGTAATATATTTGTAATATTGGATTTTATATAAATAACAATTCGCGAGCATAATAACTATTTACATCGAACAATGTGTTAAATCAAAATGTGGTTCTATAGGTACCTATCATTATACTTGAACAGTTGCTTATTTAGAAATTTTTCATTAAAAGGATCCGGATGATTTTCCTAACGTAAATTATAAATAAATCATAATTAAAAATTTAGAAGAAGAAACAAAACGTTATTTAAAATCAAAACAATTTTTGTAATAATTTAAGCTTCAATATGACCTTCATATATTTTAATGCCGTCTTCTTAGTCTGCAGTATGGTACAATAAAATCCATTACTACGTTTGTGTGAAGCTATATGCCTAGGTATATGGCTGAATAACTATAGAGCAGGGGTAGCTAAATCACAGATTGCGTCGTAATACGTTTACTAATTTAATAATTATGGGTATAAATGTATAATTCCTTTTTCTGCTCATAATATTATTTTTCATTGTATCGTGCGACTCGTGACTAAGTTATCTCTGGGACGCTGGCCACCCCTGCTATAGAGTATAGACTATTACCATCCAGTAAGTTCGATTGAGCACTAATAATAATCAGTCCCCCAAATGCAAATGAATAACGCAACAATTAACAGTAATAGGTAAGTAATTCCTAATAATTAATAAGCAGATCGCATGAAAAAAACCTACTTGAACCGACGCCTACTACAAATTACAACATTTTAATGTAGGTACGCATACCTATTTATAGTAATCAATAATATACTTGTTTTAGTTGTATAGATTATTAGTAAGCTAATTGATATTAATTATTCGATATTCCTAAACATTTGCGTCAATTTAATATTATGTAGGTAAGAATATACGCGTGTATTTTTATACAATATGTATAGGTATGTATAATGTATATATATATTTATTATTTTAACAAAATACCTCTGTTTTATTGACTTATTGTATAATCTTTGGTTATTTTAACCGTTTTAAAATTATAGAATTTTTGCTGTTCTACAGAATGTTCATCCGTTCATGGTTTTAATTTTCATTAACAAAACTGCAAATGACCATGAAACAATAATGATCACATAATATTCATCATAATGTTTTACCATAATTTTACATAGTTCCAGCTCACGGGACTTATAAATTAGTACAGGTGTATTTATGTATATATCCTGTTTTATTGTTCTTATTTGAATCTTTAATTCATATTATAACTGTTTCTTCGACATAATTATAATAAATAATATATTATGCACTGTGTATTACACTGAACTACAGAAATAAACAAAGAAAATAATATTAACAGTTAGTCTTAATGCTGTTTTATTATTTTTATGACTTCCTGTGTATAAGTTAGGTATTCAACAGGTAAAAAAGAAATGTTGTAAATAAATTTAATTATCTATACCTACTGGTACAATATCATTTTTTTATCAGATATACCCCTAAAAAATTGCAAGAGAATTCATGGGGAGGAGCAAAGCCTTCGTCAACCCCTATATCGAATTACTAATCAGATATATTATTTCAAAAGACAATAGAAAATAAATATTTTGATCACAATATATAAGATAATGTTTTGATCCTATAACACTATAACAGTCATTAAATTATATTTTTATAAATTTTTAGGTCAAAATATTGACTTTGTTGCTTGGTTCATCATATTTCAGAGTTTTAGTTAAAACAATAATTTTTAAACAAATTCACCAATAGGCAATAACAGTGTCTATATTTATTTCTACTTCTAATTCACGGGCAATGAGTATTAAATCTTCTAATCGGTTTTCACTCATAATGTTTCTTGAACGTGTTTTGACTAATTATAATTCAAGTTTAGAAAAAGTTCTTTAGGTGAGCAGTTTGATACTGAAAGTATAACTCCAATTTTTAGCGACAGAAATAAATTTGAAAAAAATTGTTTTGAATTAATTTTTAAAAAAAAATCCTTTCACGCACATAATAATAAACTGAAGGAATTGTAAAATATTTATGATTCTTGTGACATAGACACAATATAAGCTTCTAAATAACCTGAGTTATTATTCAAGGTATCATTTAAACGTGGATATAAATACTCGGGTATTGCACAGGCATTAGGTGTATATACGGTGGCAGCCTAGGGTGTCCTGCCCCAACAATTTTTTAAAGGCACCTGTCAACCGAATTGTAACTCAGATAGATGTCAACTTTTATTATTTTTTTTTTTATGTCTATGTATTATTACAATAACTATTTACTTATAAATTATAATTTATAAATATATGTTCAACGAAATTTGGTTGTACCCTTATTTTATTAATAACATGTATATTGTCGAATTTATATCTCGACTTGTGAAAAACCTATACTAGAAAGACTTAAGACAGACGACTCGCGACGGTTAGGTTCGCATACATAGTATTAGATATCATTTTATGATATTATTGGTATTATTTTTTGATTTGTAGTTAGATGGTGTAATCCATGGATGTAGATGAATAATGTTTTTTGAGTTAAATTTAAACTTTAAAGGGGCTGAAAATACTGCAGAATGTAGATTATTGATTGTAAATAAATAATTCAGACTATTTTAAAAAATATGTACAAATATTTCATTGGGGAGAGGGGCTTCAAAAAATACGGCCTTGGGTGTAGGGCTTTTTTGTTCATTAAGTTGGTGCTTAAAATGAAAATTTAACGAAAAGTTCCACATAAACATTCTGTAACCAACAAATTTTAAAAAATTTCGTAGGATCCTCAAGCTTGACACTTAATATAACATAGTTCTTCATATGTTTTTATAGTATCTATTTAAAAATATAACGATATATTACCACAATTTTTTTTTACGTGCATTTGAAGTTAAAATTATGAGAATAATACACATTATTGTAAAACCAATACTTCGCTACGCTCTGAATAATATACACCATTATAATTTATAATATTACACCTAACTTATCGACCTACTGCTATTGTACTTAATAAATGTACTATTTCTTTATTTTCATTAATCATAATCGATCGATTGTTAATAGTAAATACTTATAAAAATCATGTAGGTAATTCGGCCACGTCCGTTTAAAATTAAAAAGACAGATACGTCTATAGACCTATATAGTTATATCTACGGTACGTCGGTACCTACATATTAGTGGCATGCTATCATATCAAATATTTAACAATAAAGGTTACAAACAATAATAATAGTAATTGGTTAATAATTGTTGATCGAGATAGTTAGTGTGCGTTGATCAGGATAGAGCTGATAGAGGATATGAGTTCAGACCCCTTCCCCCGAATTTTTTTTTTATAACATTAAATAGTTTTAAATGCCTGTTATATTTGAAACTTGTTCATCGTAAGCGTCATGTCAATGGGTTTACAAGACACAATAATAAATAAAAAGGTATATTTTAATAGGTATCGGGTAGTAAATTAGTGCAAAAGTATTATAACTAAGGTGGCAACTAAAATACAAAATTTAATATTCTAAGTTTAGAGAATTGCGTAAAATTTAAAAATCTGGGACCGGGCCCCTTAAATTTATCAATGAATTGAAATACAAATAAT
>PVMI01024232.1:1352-19642 GCA_008528875.1 Aulacorthum solani
TATACTAGGTTAGTAAATATATTTATTTATTTGTTTTATTTTTTTATTGATCTTAAGCATCAGCAACTATGGACATTACCATTTTGCAGGGGGGTTACAGTTGGTTGAGAAACACATGTGTATGTGGGGCGAGGATTTATCACTAAAATCCTGTATGGTCACCCATTCGGGAGTTAATAATGTTGGACAATGTTTAACAACAGTACACATTGATGACTGCAGCCAACCACAGTGCCACATCAGGGCCCCATGTGATAAATATAATACCTGTTTTCAAAATGATATTAAAAAACAACAATTAATAATTAACATACACCTACATCTACATGTAAGAATAAAGAAAAACACATTATCTGGATTCAAAACTTAAACAATTATTATTATTTGTTTATTTTGAAATTGTATTTTGTTTACATTTACTGAAATTTATTACACATCAACAACAGAATATATATACACAATTTGTTATAAATATTGTTTTGCACAAATGTACTTACTTGCTATAATACTACAAGCATTATGGCAGTTGAACTATTCAAAATAACCAGAAAACAAATATTATGTAACATTAAACATTCATTAATTGGTCGCAGTCTCACTCTGTTCACTCTCTGTCTTATTTTTTTGCCTATTCCTCCAAGCTGTCATATAAGTATGAGGGTGTATGGGTAAGAATCCAGATAGACCTAAAAACAATACAGTATTTTTAATCTAAAAATAAAGTCTAAATTATGATGCAAAGAGTGGTGATTATATAACACAATTTTAAATAGATTTTTTTATGTAATTTCCTATGGACTATGGTTGAATAAAGTGACATTAAAAACAAACATCTTACATTCATCAAGGATAAAAAATAAATATAATCCTCTTTTGGAGAGTTGAATGTCTATATTATTCATCAGAAGACTGGTATTTTTAAAGTAATGTTATTATAATTTTTTTTTCACAACATGTACACCAACATTTTAATGTACATGTCTAATATTCAAGTGTAGAGTGTGGAATTTTATGCACTAAAATGTATCAAAATATGGCATGTCATAATAATGTAAAAAAAAATATAATCAAAATCGTGAAAATATGTAAAAATATGGTTAACTTAAGTAATATGGTGAAAAAATGAAAAATTTTTACTTGATAATTATTATTATTAGTTAATATATTTAAGGAGTGTTAAGATGATTTAAAATAAATTAAACAACTTATAATTAGGTATTCTATTAATGAACCTATCTTTATTTCATTTACTGTTAAGTGCCAAAAATTTTTTTTGGAATTTCTTACTTGACAAAATATTATTTTATTACTTTTTTTATAATGTTTGATCCAAAATGTAAATAATGTAATAAATATTTTTGAATTTTCAGAATGTGCACAAATATGAATAATTATTAAATAATAAATATACAGTTAAAAAAATTGCTATTAGTTTCAAATTATTATGATTCATAAAGGTTACTGACCAAAATCCAAAAATATAAAAAAGGAAAATACACAACTGCATAAAAATCTGAGCTGTAGTTATACGTGTTGACTAAGTAGTAAGTAGGTACAATTGGTACAAACGAAAAATGTACAGTAATTATTCAAAGGTATATATAACTTTATATAAAACAATTATAATATCTTATTCCTCAGTAATTATCTGAATTATAAATATTGGTTAAAGTTTCAAATTTAGTACAATATTACCTATGATAATTGAAAAATTTCTTTTTCATAGAAAAGAATAAAAAATTTAAGATTTATTACTACATAAATAGGGTACAAATATAAGTATTATTACATTTCATTTGCATATACCTCAATATGGTTGTTGCATACTACATATAAATCTCAAAAAGTATTAATGCATTTTATAACTCCACTCTAGGCAATTAAATCCATACCCATACCTAATAATTCAGCGACTGGATTGGTCAGACGTGCTTTTTTGGCCATCCAGTATTTGATCCTTTCCAAATTGAAGCTGACTAATTTTTCTCCATTATGGTTTTCCATAGGATCATAAGTGCCAAGCTGTTCAATTGGATGGGCTCTACAATCACGTCGTTGCTATAACAAAAATGTTTTAAAATTGTTAACAAAGTGTGATGGGTACAAAATTGTTATACTTACAAGCACAACTACAATGTGGTAAAAAGGCCTATTTGTACAGCCATATCTGGCCAAGCGTATGGACTTTTTCGCCTTTTCAAAATCATCGCCTCCACCGCTGGACGGCATCAATTTTTTCAACAATCGATACGCTCTCATCGTATTTAACTTTAACAAAATAATATTAAACAATTTTTAATTTTTGATTGAATGTATGTGGTACCTATATGTGCTTGTATTTTTTAACTGAAGGTTTGAAAATAACAACGACAAACATGAGTAGAAAAATAATGTAACGATGGTTGATTACATTACAACAATCACATGCTTTATTTTTATTCTAATAGTTACTAAGTTTATAAATTTATAAATATATAGTTTGCTTAAAATTAACAATTCAGAACATTACGCACATTATAACATTAGACTAAAAAGATAAATGTAAAGGAAGGAGTTCATATTATCAATGATTCAATTTAGTTAGCTCATTAATTAAATCTTTTTAAATGCATAATATAGGAGTATAGAAAGAAACTTTAACTACTTTAAATCTGACTTCAAAGACTTATGCTAAAAATATTTATTTTGATGATAAAATGAACTTTTACATTCTCCCTACATTAAGTAGACCACAGAACAATTTAAAACCAAGCACTATTTCAATATTTTCAAATAATATTTTTAGTCTAAGTTGAAAAATGCAATTTAGTTTTGAATGAAATATAGGTAATATGAATACGTAATCTACCAAAATCTTACTTACATTTGAATATGTTTGTAACGTGATATTTTTTAATGCTCAGAAAATAGAAAAAAACTGAAATCTATTTAAAAAAGCTGTGGGTAGTTCACGTAATTCGGTACTTCAGTAGTCGGTTCTAAATCTCTTAAAGTTAAAAGTTTTCACTCAATTCCAAAGATACGATCATACGACCGATAACCTAAAACGCCGAAAAAAAAATGATAAAAATATTATTTTGTCTTGTACCTTCCAGAATTTAAGATAATACTATCTTCAATAATGTTACTTTCCAAGCTTTGTTGATAGTATCTTATCGTACCCTGACCTGTTTGTAAACATTGAACTTAGTGCAATGCAACAATCAAATAAATAATAATATATTATAATATTTTAGGTAATAATATTTTGGTTCTTAGTTATATTATAAAATATTATAAACTTCAAAATATGTTCAATGCTTGTGAATAACTGTAATCTAAAATCAACACAACCATAGGGATGGATTAAGAATTCTATGAATTCATAGTATAGCTACATGAGCAGTAAGCACAGAACAATAGGTAAGTGTAATGTGATAATTAATGTTTGGGATTGAATCTTGATGAAATATTTTAATACTGAATATTAAACCAGAATCTCGACGTTTTGAGTTAAAAACTGATCTTCTCTTCAACAAATAGAATTAAATCATCAAGTGATATGGAAGCCATTAAAGTAAGTGTTATAATAATATAAATTGTTGTCTTTACTTTTTATTACAAAAAATAACATTTGAATAACTCAAAAATTACTATTACAGGAAGCGCCCATCCCAGCAATGGACAGCTTGACCGCTGCCATGAAGAATAATATAGTCCCAAACCAAGAATATCTGTTACAAGGCAGCGTTCTGGACTCAGCTGTTGAGGTCCTGTTGCACAGGTTGCGAGGCCTTTGTGATAATGTCGATTCCGGACCAGAGACATTCCACGATCACGAAATGTGTTTTAGCATAAGTAATGTCTTGTTTTCTGTCTTTTCGAGTACATACTTCATGACTATCCCAAATTATTCTCGATCTCTTATTTTTTTAAGGAAGTGTAACACCCCAACCACTCACGCTGAGAGTCAGGAGAGCGATAGACTATTTAGACATGCCGTACCAGCTTCGTTACATAGGACAGCCTGAACTAGGTAAAACTCCACCTTTAGCTTTCTACCTATAGATGTTTAATATTGGCCAGTTTTTAGGAGATAAATCTAGACCGACGATCCTAAGAAACAGTATTGACGTAGCTACTACACCAACAATAGTAGACTTTCTCACAGAAATGGGATTTCGCATGGATTTTGAATACATTTTACGTGGCTATATGTTTCGTAAAGGCAGAATGAAGATTACAGTGTCTAAAATATTTAAAGTTGGTGACATTAATTTTATATTTAAACTGTATTAATTATTACTTAATTTTTTTTTACAGATGATGGTAGTAGGTAAACCTGCTCCGGAGAGTGTTGATCCAATATCCCAGTCGTACCTAGTAGAGTTAAGTGTATTGGCACCCAGTAATCAAGATGCTATTGCCGAAGATATGCGTGTATTTGCTGAACAACTGAAGCCACTGGTACACTTGGAAAAAGTTGATTACAAACGATTAACACAACCACCGTTGTAAAAACCTAAATATAATGTAACATAAAAATAAACAAATATAATATTTAGCTATGACCTTTATTATCTTTGTAGTTTGTAAATAAATATTTTTTTATCATGATTTGTTCAGTCTATCAAATATTATTCAGTACATTCTTAATATGTATAAACATCGACATCTCAAATTTTTTGTAACCTCAAACTCAATTGAAATTTTATCGAAATAATAGCCATTACAATAAAACTAAATAGGAATCTTTAACTGTTTATGTTCCCCTTGAGTTTCAACTTAACGAGTGATAACTGTATTTAATTTTTCACTTTTTCAACTATGTTCATCATTCATATATCACATAACTGTACCTATATTATTTATTCTAGACTCATGGAAAGGGAAAATTATGAGTAATTGAAACAATTCTCATATGCTTCTATAAGCAAAATGCATTATCTAATGGGATCATATAATTGCCAATCCTCATCAGTACAGTGAAACTTATATAATATTATTGTAACAGACAGTCACAGGATCATCTAAAGCAACCATTATTGACAAGCTCAATGATACAACTGAGCATATTTTTTAAAGGAGCAATACATATGAAAAAAACAATAAACTCTAGGTGACTTCACAAGTATAATTTTAATGTTATATAATGCAGTATGCACAAAAACACAAGGTGATGCACAAGCTCGAACTAGGACAAAAACACTGTTCGTGTTGAGCATACTTCTTATTTCTTATACTAAAATCTATCTTTGTGCCAGGATATTATCATATTGTCTGTTAAGAAAAGTTTTACTGTACATGTGAATAATAATAATAATTACATATGTTTTAAAATTCAGTTTTATAGAAATAGTTTTATATGAATATGTGCACCATGTACGTGAATAATAGAGAATTAACTCGATTAAAAATACAATTTAATAATTTACAAAACAAGTATTTTATTCTGATTTTTTCTAAATAATTAAAACAATAAAAAATGAATTATGATATGTTTATAAAACATCAGACTTTAAAAATTAAGTATTTATTTATAAAAAGAAAAGTGTTTGCTTCAATGACTGTTAACAAATCACATAATAATAATAATAATAATAAAAACATTAGTACAATTATCTATTCATAAAATATAACTTTACATGACTTAAAAAAAAAGTAATATTATATGCACAAATGTTCACATAAAATTACAAAGCCTAACATACTAATTTACTGAGGTTGTAAATTTTCTTTCCCTTTGAATGACATAGTAAACCGTTTTGAAACTGGCAAGCCCTAGACAAAAATGTTGAATAATATATTATGAAAATAAAAACAAACAAGTATTTAACATAGGTATGAAATAAAAAAATTAAATACTTGGCATTTGGTACAAACACTTACACTTATTTTAGTTGTATTCATAACATTAGGTTTTGGTATCATCCCAATTTTACTTTCAGACTAAAATCAATTATTATAATATTAAGATGAATAATGAACAACATTAAATTATGGTTAAAAATGAATTCTTACTTTTGATTTGTTAAATTTAAACGATCGCAATATTTCAGTATTTCTTTCATTAGCTTTGCCAAACAAAACAATTGTAGTCTATAATTTAAATAATAATTGTTATGAATAAATCAAAATAAAACAATAAACAAATCATACTTACATTAGTTGAATTCTTTTTAATACACTTTGTAACATTTAATGGTGTTCCTGGGCTTACAGAATTGGGCATTGAACGGCGCGATAAACTACTCCTATAGAAAATACAAAACAAGTTAATTGAACACCATTGTTATCAAAATACATAGTGTGATTAATATTTAATGCTAGTTAATATATTTATATTACAGTAAAATATTCACACCTAAATGTGTCGAAGTCCATTTTCATTAAAATAAAACATAATATGTTTGAAAATCTAATACAATTTTTAATACATAAGTTATTACTTAGAGCGGTTTTTTAGATTTTTAAACATATTTGTTGGCTTTATGCTGCTCAACAGGGGTAAATCATCTAGACAACTTATTCAGAGCAGAATTCATACAAAAAAATTATTTTACATAATACAGCACATTTTAAAGTTTAAAGAATATTCAGTCTACATTTCATATCTAAGAATATATTGTATTATTTGTCAATAAAAATATTTCATCACACACACAAAAAAAAATTATTATTTACAAGTAAAGCATATCATCACATGGTGGGCAATCAATGGATGGGTAAATGTAAATATTATAAATGTATACAATTTAATATTAACATATACAATATATTTTGGTACTTAACGGTTATCGCAACTACCATAACAGTTCGGTAATAAATAAACAATTCGGTTATCTGTACTATGTACAGTTTTACGTTAACAATGTGTGTGGTATGAGCAATGACTATGTGCATTTCGGAACTCGTCGCTACACTCCTCTGCAGTCGGCCCAGTTGCTTTGCTCCACAAATCAAAAATATCCCTCGAATTGCTATGCGAACCCCCCCCCCCTAATAAGGTAACAGGGTCAATAAAAATGTAAATATGTATCAATATACGTCAATTTTTATCGACCCTGTTACCTACACGAGGTAGTTTTGCATGAAAGTCGAGGGATATTTACGAATTGCGAAGCAAAGCTAAGGGGCTGAGGAGTGTAGTGATGAGTGCCGAAACACTCATAATCATTGCCCATACCACAATAGCATTGTCAATGTAAAAAATGATAACACAATATTAAAACAGCAGCTCAGAGGCTGCAGTAATCCGCGCACATCAGATAATGACATGCTAACGAGACACCCTCGTCTCGTAGCTAGGTAGTTGAGATAACTGATAAGTACCCATATTTTAAATAATATTAAAAAATAATAATAATATATTGTAACTGGTAAACAGATTTTTAAATTATTTGAAGTAAAAAAAAAAAGAATATTTTCAGCATATTGTACCAATTTGAGGATTAGTAAGAGAATACTTAAAGGTTTTTTTTTAAACCATATTAGAATCATATCTTAAACTTTCAAAATTTTAATAATCCGCTCTTTTTTTAAATATTACAATGTGCATACCTTGATTTAATAGAAGACTCAGCAGTTGAAGGAGTTTTAGCTACAGCACCAATATCTGATGTTGGTGTAGAAGAGGCTATAGGCTTTATCTGTATTACAGAACAAAAATTTTTTCCAACATAATATTTATTTTTTTGATTCACAGTACTAAATATTTAATGATACAATATTGTGTTATTCTATGCCACTAAGTTGGTGATGAAAAACAAACCATATGCAATAAAACAAGTATACACAATTTAATTTCAACCAAGAAAATATAAAATGTGTAAACAATATTTATGCATATTAAAAAATATATTTTTCATATACAAATATGAACATACTTTACGTGGGCTAAGAGAACTGGAATCTTTCATTTCTACATCCTTAAAATTTTGCACCATGTGTTTAACCGGGACATTGGCTATAAATGGACCTTTGGTTTGAATTCTCTTATTTTGGATGGACTTCAAAACAGTTTGACTTCCATTTGGTTTTGATTCGACAATTCCTAAAACAATAATAATATAGAAAAAGAATAGTAACAGACTACAAACAAATTTTTTTTTAATAAAAACTTGATTGACATAGTAAACTAGTAACAGATTTTTTAAAGGTGAAATCTAATTATTTCGATTAAAACAATTCAATACCTAAACGATTAAGAGTTTTCAACTTGACATCAACTTGACGATTATTGTCAGTAGGTTTAATTTCTGTCACAGAATTTACCTTCAACAGATTACAGGTACATGATTAAAAATATATCAAATTATATTAGTTAAATTACTTGTGTTTACTTACCAATGAAACATCACTAGATCCATCACTATCACTGAAGTTGTCCACTACCCATTCAGGTTTTAAAGAATTAAGATCAAATGAATTTAGTTCATTGAATGGGAATTCAAAATTATCATTTGATGTTATGTTTTCATTTATGTCAATAATTTTATCCTAAAATGTAGCATTCAAATTATTTTTAATTGGTTATTGATTTATGAAAGACTAGTACAAACAAACATTTTAAGTTTGTTACTTACAGGTGTTTTATTAATACTATTGGAATTCATATTAAAGCTCCCTATGAATCCTCTATTTAACACGCTTGAGTTTAGATTTTTATTTAAATTTAACTCTGTGTTACTACGTTTTGGTGTGCAAAATAATGACTTTCTGGAATAACATTCTTCATAATTTTTTTTCTCTTTTTCAATAAGAATTTCAATTCGTTGCCGTGTTTGCTCTCTAATTTGTTTCTTTTCTTGTTCGTTACAATAAGAATATTTTTCTATATCTACCTCATTCTGATCAGGTACCAAAACCAATTTGATTGATGGATCTTGATTTTCTATTTTGTTTTCACCTATATGAACTAAGATATTATTTTCTATTGACTGATCGCTGATTTTTATGCTAGCACATTCTGTTGTGGCACAATCATCTTTTGATTGGTTCTTCGCAAAATCATTATTGTCTTGTTCTATGTAATTTTGTTCCAAAAGTTTCGCAACACCATGAATATCTGTTAATGATACACTTTTTTGAATTCGCCTACTGACTTTTGATTCCCACAGAGGACTTAATATGTTACCGCACGGAGGATCTCCTCTTAATGGAGTTTGTTGAGGGATTAAATCAAAAGGATCCATATTGGCTGCTTGCAACTCCAGTATATCAAATGGGTTGTTAATACAATTCCCATTGTAAGTTTTATTTTTTACCATTTCAGGAGTACTCCAGTCAATAAGTGCTTCCATTGAGCAGTTAACTGACTCATTAGCTGCCATAATTCTAGAGATAAAAAATGGAAAACAAACACAAAAAATGTGATTTAATAATATACTAAATAATTATATGGTGATGGTAAACAGAAAATAAAACCATGAAAAATAAAGATCAAATTTGTCATTTTGCTGTCATGTTATATATTTTTATTAGACAACTAGCTGTCCCGACACGGCGTTGCCCGAGTATTAGTTTGTTTTTATGCATTTTCGTAGGCCGTGTATTAGTAAATCCATCTTAAAGTCCTCACCGCCCATAAAGTAAATTTGTAAAAATGTATGTGGTTCATTTGGCATTGGTAATATTATAATAGTTGTAATAATTTATAATAATAAGATTTATATTTATCTTAAGTTGCATTTAAATAATTTAAAAAAAAAGATATACATAAAACTATTTTATTTTGTATACCTAGGTGCCTACCAAACTTTTTTTTATTAATGGCATTTTAAAGATACTTCTGATAAGTTTAGGGAAAAGTTTTTTTAAATTTAGTTACTGTTTTGTGAGTGTTTGGGTATATATGTATATATAAAAATATTATAGACCCAAAACCTGATAAAATAAAATGTATATAAATGAAAAAAAAATGGCAAGTTTGGTTTACAAAATAATTGCCTTTTAATTTAACGAATACAAATTACTTATTAAACATATGAGGAACACTTGAGGAACTTGAGATTTTGGAAGTCCACTTATTAATTTCATGATATACCTAACCAGATATGTTAGCAGCTTATCAATTGTGCTGCTTTGCTGGTGGTCATTAGATAATAGAATATTGATCTAAATATGAAATTAGAACGTATGTCCAATAAAACATAACTTAATAGCAAAATTTTGTTATTTTTGTGGGTTTTTTTTTTCGTTTTAGTTCACATAACATAATCTTATTGAAATAAATATATTTGTTATAATGTGAGAAATTGGTTGGATACTAGGACAGCTATATATGCGACGCTAAATAATCGCATTTAAAAAAGATATCCTAACATTTAACAAATCTAAGTTTACTCTGTTTACCTAAACATAATAGAAATCTATCGACAAGACTTACACTAGAACACTACATAAAATTAAAAAGACATATTAGTTAGTATAAACACAACTCTTGTAGAGTATAAAATTATGATCAATATTTAGAGACATAGTTTTTATTCTCAAGTCATATTAACCACTCAATTATGTACACCAGCGACAGAAGTTAATTTACGAGCGGATAACAGTTGACGATAATAAATTTATAGATACATACTTGAAATGAATATATTATGCCAGAAACGAAGAAGAAACACACAGGTAAGTACGGGTGAGTCGTTATAATTGACTATTGGCACAGTGATGTCTGTATGTAAATTATTATAAAATGCCAAATATTATATAATAATGCTCAAACACTGAGCAATGGTGACCCTCAGTAAACAGACGAGTACATTATTGCAGTATGTGCATAATAATATGATAATTAAAAAGATGTATTAATAATTTATTTGTTTTTGTCGGTACGATTACAACTCGGTCGCGTTCACTGCTCAGTATTTAAAATTAACATAAATAACGTTTTCCCAACGTTCGGTTAAATGATAACGATTAACTGCTACGACCAGCAGCTGCTGACTTCCGTTCACATTGGCCTCAGATTAAGCACGTGTGAAAATAAAAATATAAACGGTAACCGGTAAAATACTATACAATAATAATTATTATTAAGCCTACACTGTTATTGGCTAAACAGTGCACGGTCGTAGAAGATAAAGACATAAATATATACATAAAAATGTATCTACCAAGACCGTGGTAACCTGTAAAAGGGTAAACGCTAATGCACGGTGTACCACAAAATCACCAAGGCACCACTGTCCACCACAGACACTAACAGCTGCTGCAGCCGGTAAAACAACTTGTTAATATTTTTTGTATGTGCATGATTGTTGTTTTTTCGGTTTATTGTTGCGTCGTTGTTTACTTGTAAGTTTCGCGGTTATACCGCCAAACGGGTGTTCAGCGTTAATAATCAATAGGTATTCGCTATTGGACTTTCCGCCATTTATGTCAAGCGATTACTGACTGTAGTAGTGTAGCAAAAGCAAAATATACGAAGTAAATATTTTTATCAATACTTGAACTAGTCCACAGTGAATAACTGACAATTCAATCGAGTTATTATTGAAGAAACATGAATACTCAAAAAACATTGGACTGTTTCATTAAGAGTAGAAAAAGACCCACCACCGAAGATGGTTTTCATAAAAAGGAACTTGTGAATAATACATTTGCAACACATAAACCAACTAGAAAATTATCATTTGATGGTACTGTGCAGCAAACAATTAAAAAACAAAAGGTTTGTAAACCTCTTAACCATACTCTGTAATAGTACGATACTGATATCATTATGTTTATTTATTTTAATATCATCTATTTACTTATTTGTCTATACTTAGAGATTCCTATATTTATTATTAATTTAACATTGTGATGTTGTTTACTTAGTTATATTTTTTTATTTATAAAAATTTAAGGTCTTACTTTTTTACTGCAAACAAATGTATTATTGTGTGATGAAAAGTGAAAACAATGATGAAATCAGAATTTTGTGAAAACTTAGTCGTAATATTTGAATAACCATTTGAAGTTTTGGTATATATGCAGTTTAATTCCCCCTCGCTAATTTTATTTTTTTATATCTAAACTTATGTAATTGACAAGTTAAGAACTATGGTACAATCAGAATTTATCATTTGGACTTACTTTTGAAGTTATAGCCTTCCAAGGTTTGTGATTTTAAGTTTATACGTATGAGCGGAGCACTACAATAATGCCGCTTGGGGAACCTCGGGTTTAGCAACTGGAGCCGGCAGGCGAAAGGAGTCACTATATACTTATATTAATTTAACTGACCATTAAGTCTGGCAACTGGAGCCAGTAGGCGAAGGCAGGTTCCTCGAGTTTGGTGAAGGGAGCCACTACACTTGTGTTACTTTAACTGAAAAGGTGTTAAGTTTACTGGTTAGGTCATCCTTCAACCAAAAATTGCATTTCCCTTAAATTTCGACTTATCAAAGTTCCATTGTTATTATATTTTATTATTGAAAAGAATAATTAGTTTCAGTATTGCCTCAGACATAGGTACTATTATTTATTATTCTGTAGAATGCATATTATGTACCTATTATTTGGTATTTATTACCTATTTAATTATTTGTTTAGGTTGATTTCGGTATAACAAAAACAATTTTCCAAAATAATCTAAATGCTGCTGTTAATAATGGAGTTGCTGAAAACACTTTGGAGAAAAAAGAGGCTGAAAATAAACATGAAATTCGTTCAGAGAGAGCTACAACTCCAGATCAAACCCCATCAACTAAAGCCAAATTACGTAAAGTATGTTTATCAATACAGTATTATTTTTTTATAGCTGTATTTTCCCAGTATGATTAATAAGCTAAGGAATTACATTCATATCATATTTTATTTATTTTAAAATTCACATAAATTCAATAGTTGATAATAAGCATATTTTTGTGTGACATTTGATACAAAGATAATCTTGTTAATCTTAACTGTTGATCATGTCAGAAATCTAACAATATAATTATAATTAAACATTTTTTAATTCGAAGAATTATTATAAGTCATATTTATTTAATCTATTTTAGGAATTGGATTTGGGTGAATTTCGCAAAATTATTCATCGTAAGCACAACCTTAAAAAAATACGAGAATTGATCAGCGAGGTAGATCGATCTCAGATTGCTCTTAAGTCTGCTGAATCTAAAGTAGAAGCTGCTAAAAGTCATTACTTATCTTCGTTTAAATCGGTTGATCTCTTGGTTGATACTAGCCCAAAAAAAGTTGTATCAAGTCCTATAAAACGATCTCAACTTAAACCTTCAACCTTATTTCTAAGCCCTGCACAATCTATCGTTAGTCCAAGGGAAGTAATTACCACTCAGATGACACAGCCTACTGATTATGTTTCGCCTGGAAAATTATTAGATGAAGTTGGATCTCTTATGGCTTTTTCGCCATCAAAACGATATGCTGCATTGGCTGATTCTAAAACATTGCCTTTGCCCTTGAAGTACCGTATTTTGGATGAGTTATTCAAAGCTATGGAAACTGTTACATCTATGATGTTTACTAGAAAAGAAAAGATAACATTTAATAAACTCAAACGTGGTGTGCAGCACATGACTAGAAAGTAATCATTGAAATAACTTTTTATTTACAATTTTATACAACTTATAATTTATTGTTCAAAATGTAATCTATTTTTTTAGAAATTTTACTGAATTGCACTTGGCACAAATCAAAACTGTAGTACCAGATTTATTTAAGTTTGCATTAGTAAAATCACCTAAAGAGAAATCTCGTTATGAATTAGTAATAGTTCCAAATTATGGTAAATATTGTATTATAATGATTCGTTTTAAGTTACAATTATTTAATTTTGATATTAATTAGGCTCAAAAGATGAAGTCAACATTGACCTAATTGAACAAACGATTCGGAGAAAAAAGATATTTTATAATGCACTACTTGACATTATGAAGGAGCATCATGAAGTATGAATTTATTTTAATAGTACCTAGCTAATTTAATTTGAAATAACTTATTTTTTTTTCGTTTCCAGAAATATTTGAATTCATTAATTTCACCTATTGTGATTGACAAAAATAAAATAACTAGATGGCATCCTGAGTTTGATGTTGAAACCGTAATGGATATAATTCCTTCAACATTGCCCAAAATTGAAATTAACAAACCAAAAATAGAAACTGCAAAAGATTTATTGGGTAATATGGGATATATGTTTAATACAAATATTTACATTTGTTACAAATTATGTTCCTAATGCTTTAATTATGGTTTATTTTGTTTTTAGATAAATCCCATGCATTATTTGCTTACAATAATCGCTTGAATCGGACTCTTAAAACAATTAACAATGAAAATAGAATTATATCTGAAAAAAAATTTCCCTCAACAGACTCAAAAAATGCATTAAAAGAAGCACTTAAAGGAATTCCTAAATCATTTTTACTAAAGGTAATTTTTTTGATATTATTTTACTGTTCTTACACATTTTATACTCAATTATGTATGTAAAGATTCAAGAAAAGCAAGCAGAAAAAGCTAAAGAGTTGATGTTAAGATCAGTGGGTCAATTAGATGAAGATAGAATGATGAATAGATTACCAGATATTGCAAGAAGTATGCGTACCTATTTCGTACAACTTCAAAGAAATGTTATGCCAGTCAAAAAAGTCATCGATCAATTAAAGCAGAGTTATCCTGAAACTATGACAGACCGTAATTAATAAATATTCCTTTATTTTATAATTTTTCTAGTAAAAGTAACGATTATATTATTATTTTAGAGGAATGGAAATCTCACTTCAATCTTCTCCAAAAAAAAGTACCTCACTGGATTGTATCAAAAGCTTTTGAAGGAATTGAACATATTCGAATTAATAAAAAAGTTGAATTTGAAGAAACTGTAATTAAAACATTACAAAAATCAGACTAAAATTTATCCACAAATTGCATAACTTTTATATATTTTTAGTTCCCAACCATTTATTTTAAAAATTATTTTCTGTATCATTGCCTGTTAGCAAACATTTAAATATTAATTTATAATAGAAAAGTTTAAACTTACGAAAATATCTGAAATCTATTGATTAAGGATATTATTATTTTTTAACAGGGGCATTGATTAAATATAGTATATTTAAACAATAATAATGGTTTTTTTTTTTTTTACTCCAAAATGTTTAGATTTGTATATTATTATATTTATACAATTATACATGACATTAAGCTACAATATATTCAACTATCAAAATAATATGACTTATCTTTATGTTATTGATTTAATGATCTAATGATCTATGTACTTTGAACATAATATTATTTTATTATTAAATATTAAATCCAATACAATTTAAGCAAATAATGGGCATATTATTTAGAAAAATAATACCTTTTAAACTACATCTATATTAAAAATGTTTTGTGTAACTCGTACCTCAGTGGTGTTCAACCTGGTATAACTTAAAAAGCTATTTATGTTAAAATATTCAGTTCCATGATAGCAGTCGTTTGCTTTGCATGTGTTGTATGCGCTCCCAAATATGAATTAACTTGTTATTTAATTAAAATTATTACATTTTATTTTCTATAACCATTTACCACACCAGTTTAGTTATTTGAAAGTGTCCGATCAACTTCCAAATCTGTTTTCTTTAAGTAATAAAGCAAAAACAGTTATTTTTCTTTTTTCATCCAAGTTAATTAGGTAAATATGGTCAAAATTGTGATTTTACATCTTCGCTTTCCTATAATTGAATAATATTTATCCTACTTATCAAACTTGTGAGTTGTAACCGCATACATCGCTCTTATTTGCGGCCACCAAGATAAGTATTATTAATTTATATTTAGATGAATATCAATATTAAACAAAGCAATCAAGAACAATACAACTGATCTAGGCTAATCTGTCATGAAGTCCAATAAAAAAAATCACTCAAGCTCTTCTACTTTTGAACTGCCAACTTTACCAAAAACCTAATAAATCAAACAAAAAATTGATAAGAAATTCTGAGTCTTCATCTTGTCAAATCAAACGAAACTCCGGCCCATAAACTCACCCAATCTCATCACCGAATAAATTAACATTGACGAAATTGTATCCATTAAACCACTTCTTCCAGTTTTCGTAGGAAGTTTTGTGGATTTTCCAAAACTTTTAAAAACGTTTATTGAAATTGTTGGTGTGGATAACTTTATTGTCTTTATCTGTAACTTTTCTACTGACAAATTAAATATTATCCAAATCTCAAACCCTCAGTCATACAGAACTCTAACTCGTTTTTTCAAATATCAGAAAACTAAATACATACATATCAACTCAGAGAGGACAGACCTATGAGAATAGTTATACGTAATTTACATCTATCTACACTAATTAAAACTATCAAAGAAGAGATTGAACTTCGTCTCTTCGTGGTCAGACAAGTAATTAATTTCCTTAATAAAGTAAATAAAAATCCTCCACCGCTATTTTTCGTTGATTTAGAACCTACATCCAATTCTACAGAAAATGTTGAACTGTTTTCACTTTTTGATATAAAAATCGAAGAACCTTATAAACCAAAAACACTAAGTCGATGTTATATATCTTATATATCTTGGGCTACAAATTATGAATCAACACAAATCACTCTGATAATACGGCTTAGCTATATAAGTGATAAATATATATAAATATGAATAAATATGACTAATAAGGCATCTATTGTATTCCAAAATTTGCCTGGTTTTCCTCAAGACTACTACCAAGATGCTCAATTAAAATAAAAGTCAATTAAAAGTATATACTTCCTTTACTCACCTCCAAACATAGTACAAAACCTCAAGTTAACATAATTTTTCATCCAATTAAAAATAATTTTTAAAATGGGGATTTAAACTCTTTTTTTTCTTTTTTTGCATATGGCGCTGTGTCCGAGAGTAGGCCCGAAGTAATAGTTCGGACGCCTATTTGACAGAATATCTAGTTTAGCACCTGTAGGTTTCTACCATGCCCGGTTGAGGGATGGCGCCTAGACAGTTGCCAGCCCAGAGAGCGATGCCGCCCGTGGCCGGGATTCGAACCTAAAACGCAATCCACGTGGTTCTAGGCTTCACAACTTTATAAATGTAAGAAAATATAAAGTACAAGTATAAGGTTACACCTCAGACCTCAGTACTGTTAACTATAAATGCCACTCCTTCAATTCAACAAACATCCTCTAACTTATTCAACTTATTCAGATCGTCTTAAATTTCATGATATTATAATGAAAATATTAAATTAAATATCAAACTCAAAACACCTGATGATATTGATTTAACTGTTAATGATCTTACTAATATTATACAGACTGCGGCTTGGACTGTGACAAATACAAATCCTCCAGCCCCCATATTTCCAACCCACTTCTAGAAATTATAAGAAAAATGATAACTGAAAAGCATTAGACTAGAGTCTAGTACCAACTCACTAGTTTACTTTTACATAAAAAAATGTACAATCTACTGTCTAACTCTTTGAAAAAAACACCCGCCAAACACAAAGATATAACGCTAGTTAACAATCTCACTAATTTTTCCTCTAAAATCGGCAGTCTGAGAAAAACCACAAAAAAGTACTCCGATATAAACCTCCCTTCTTACTTCCTCGGACTCTGAAAAAGCTAAATATTTTAAAATACAGCTTTCTTAGATATTCCAGCCACATCTACACATATTTGATCTTGATACTATGAACTTGGTCAACAGGTCTCGCATTGTCCCTCTTTAATCTACTCTCCCAAGTAGACCCTTCTCTCCTAACCATACAAAATATCTCATCCAATATACCACCAAAACAAATTTCCAAGCTACGATCTTGTCACCGCTGAAGTAGTCAAACATAAAGACCCATTGTTCATCTTACACATACTTACAACTTAATAATTAGACTTATTGTATAGTTTTATTTTCCACTACTATGGAAGTTCTCAATAGTCGTCACGATTCAAAAGACAAATAAGTCACCTGATACAACCTCATTCTACAAACCAATAAGTTATCTGCCTTTCGAAAATACTAGAAAAACTTGTACTTAAACATATCTTGCCCATCATTACTGACAAGAAATTTCTACCAGACTACCAATTTGGTTTTCGTTTTTCACATTCGACGACCCATCAACTGTACTGAGTAGTAGATGCAATATTTTTTCCCTTAAAAAAATTTATTTGTACGGCCACTTCCTTAGACATTTTCCAAGCCTAGATGAACACTCTATGTCTAGCACCAGGGTCTTCTACATAAACTAAACACATTCCTTCCTTCTTAACCCTACTCATCAAATCATATCTAACTGAATGTCCTTTAAAATACGATACAGTTCTGACACGTCAAATATTGGCAGTATAAGTTCGAAA